>NW_010729323.1:20558-32621 GCF_000365185.1 Nelumbo nucifera
TAGTTGCCACATACTTTACAACTCTGGAAGGTCTTTGGGAAGAACTTGACCATCACTTGATATTAGATTGGGAAAATGCCAGGGACAAGGAGAGACATGATAAGCAGATTGAAGAGAGCAGAGCCTTCAAGTTCTTGGCTGGTTTGGACCCAATGTATAAGGGTATAAGGTAACAGATTTTGGGGAGAGATGAACTGCCCGAGTTACACCATGTTTATTATCTGGTGAGGAATGAAGAAGTCAGGAGAAAGGACATGCAAGTTTACTCCCAGACTCAACAAACTGAACAATTTGGAGAACATTCAGCCCTGGTTTCTACTAAGGGAAACAGACATCCAGACAAGAAGCACCTCAAGTGTACTCATTGTGGTGGTGAGAGACATGTAAAAGAAAAGTGTTGGGTCCTGTACCCTCACCTAAAGCCAGCTGCATTAAGGACAAGAAACAATAGAAGGGTCATGCGGCAAGTGGGAATCTTGTCACCAGCAACAATGGGGACAACTCACAGAATATACCAACAGTGTCTTCTTCTCCTATGGGACAGGTTGCTGATTCCTCTGGAACAAATGCTTTGGGCTTCACTGCTAGTGAGGTAGAGGTCCTTAGCAGGGCATTAGCCTGTCTAAGGAATAATTCTTTTGCTACCACATCTCTTGCCAGATCAGGTACAGCCTCTGCCTTCAGTGCCACTGGCTCTATTGACTCTACTTCTTGGGATATTGATTCCGGTGCTACTAACCACATGACACATATGTCCTCCCTATTCTCTTCATATCATTTGTTGTCTGGTCAGGATAAGATGAGAGTTGTTGAAGGGTCTTTCTCCACCATCCATGGAAAGGGGGTGGTTGACCTAAGCAAGGACCTCTCTCTTAAATCAATTTTACATGTTCCCAGTCTTACCACAAATCTTATGTCTGTTTCAAAACTTACCAAAAATTTGAACTGTAGTATAACMTTTTTTCCTACTCATTGTGTCTTCCAAGACAGATTGACGAGGAGAACGATTGGGAGCGGTCATGAGTATGGAGGCCTCTACTATTTTGATGCARAYATCGGTTCAGCCTTACAAGCATCTGCTGCTAGTAGTCCGGAGAGTGTGGAGTCAATAGCTAGGTTGCATCTTTGGCATGCTAGACTAGGTCATGGGTCTTTCTCTTCATTAGAAATGTTGTTTCCCGAATTGTTTAAGGGAATTTCAAGTCAAATTTAATCTGTGAAGTATGTCAAATGTCAAAACAATGTAGAACTGTTTATCCAATTTCCAGTAATGAAATTTGTGCTCCTTTTGAATTGGTTCATTCTAATGTCTAGGGCCCTTCACCCATTGTTTCTATTGATGGCTTCCGGTACTTTATGAGTTTTATTGACCACTACTCTTGATGCACATGGATCTACCTGTTAAAAGGACGGGATGAAGTACCACGGATAACCATGGCATTTTGCAAGATGATTGAAACACAGTTTAATAAGAAGATTAAGCAATTCAAGTCAGATAATGCTGCTGAATACTTTGAAAAATCCTTGAACTTATTCATGGAAGATGCTGGCATATTACATCAGTCATCCTGTGCTAATACCCCTCAGCAGAATGAGGTTGTTGAGCGCAAGAATAGACATCTATTGGAGACAGCTCGAGACTTACTATTCCAGCACAAAGTCCCCAAGCAATACTGGTCTCAAGCTGTACTTACTGCAACATATCTGACAAATCGGATGCCATCTAAGGTGTTGGGGATGAAAACCCCTTTCTCTGTTTTGTGTCCCACTCTTCCAGACTTTCCCCTTCCTCCTCGGGTCTTTGGCTGTATATGTTTCATACATGTGAAGGATCCAAAGAAGACAAAGCTAGATCCTAAGGCTACAAAGGGAATATTCTTGGGGTACTCTCCTACACAAAARRGTTACAAGTGTTATGRCYCTRTCTCCAAGAGAAAGTATGTCACYAGAGATGTGGTCTTCTTTGAGTCTCAATCCTATTTTCAGTCTTCTCAGAATCCTCTTCAGAGGGAGACTAGTGGGATGGAAGAGGATTCTCATTCTCCCTCCTTTTTTGTTTCCCTATCTGCCTCGGGTCTTCCATCCTCTTCTTCTACTCCTTGTCGTGGCATTCCGGGTCAACCCAGTGAGGCTCCCACTGTGCCGGTTACCTCTCCTAATGCTGCAGATGTTCCTGAAGGCTCCAGTAGGCAACAGAAAGAGATACTCAAATACAATAGAAGAAACAGGGGCCCCCAACCTCATGACAGCAACCAGTTGGACTCGGATCAATCTATCTCTACAATCCAAGGTAATTCCAACTCACATACTTCTGATTTGGATCTTCCTATTGCTCTCCGTAAGCCTATCCACTCTTGCACCACCCGGCACCCCATTGCTGATTTTGTTTCTTACTCACATTTATCTCCTGCCTATCACTCCTTTGTGTCTGCTCTTTCCTCTGTATGTGTTTCTTCTAGGTACTCAGAGGCTGTGTTTGATCCAAGGTGGAAAGAAGCTATGAATGAAGAGATAAAAGCCCTAATGAAAGCAAGAACTTGGGAATTAGTGGATCTGCCAGAGCGGAAGAGCACTGTTGGGTGCAAGTGGGTGTTTACTGTAAAGCACAAGGAGGACGGGCAGAAAGGTATTTACTGTAAAGCACAGGGATTGACTACAAAGAAACCTCTGCCCCAATAGCAAAGCTCAACACAATTTGGGTTCTACTGTCACTAGCAGCAAATTTTTCATGGGAACTTCATCAGCTGGATGTGAAGAATGCCTTCCTAAATGGTGACCTTCATGAAGAGGTATTTATGGAACCTCCACCAGGCTATGACTTTGGTAGAAAGGTGTGCAAACTGAGGAAAGCATTATATGGGTTGAAGCAATCTCCCCGTGCAWGGTTTGARAGGCTYTGTGGGGCCATGAAGAARGTGGGGTACACTCAGAGTGGTGCAGACCATACCTTGTTCATAAGGAGACAGGATAGCAAACTTACTGCACTCATTGTTTATGTGGATRATATGGTAATTACCGGGAATGACTTGGAAGAGATAAAAAGACTGAAGGAGTTTCTAGCTTCGGAATTTGAGATCAAAGACTTGGGCCATTTGAGATATTTTCTTGGGATTGAAGTTGCTAGGTCAAGAGAGGGAATCTACATATGTCARCGGAARTATGTTCTTGACCTCCTAGAGGAAACAGGCATGATGGGGTGTAGGCCAGTAGATACTCCAATAGAACAGAATCATGGCCTACAGAAATCAGTAGGGGAGGACTACTATGATAGAGAGAGATACCAAAAATTGGTAGGGAAGCTAATATACTTATCCCTCACCCGGCCAGATATTGCTTATGTTGTGCATGTTGTCAGTCAGTTCATGCACTCTCCAAAGATCCCTCATATGAAAGCAGTTGAAAGGATTCTCAGGTACTTGAAGAATTGCCCAAGGAAGGGAATTCTATTCAGGAAAAACAATAGAATTGAAATTGAAGCTTATACTGATGCAGATTGGGCTAGTTCTGTTGGAGACAGAAAATCAACTTCAGGATATTGTACATTTGTGGGAGGGAACCTGGTCACATGGCGCAGTAAGAAGCAGAATGTAGTTGCTAGATCAAGTGCAGAAGCAGAATATCGAGCTATGGCTCGTGGGGCTTCTGAACTCCTATGGCTCAGGACCCTTTTTAATGAGCTTGGTATTAAAGATGAGGGTCCTCTCAGACTGTATTGTGATAACAAGGCTGCCATCAACATTGCAAATAACCCTATGCAACATGATAGGACAAAACATATTGAGATTGATCGACATTTTGTTAGAGAGAGAATAGTCTCAGGAGAACTCTGCATTCCTTACACTCCATCTGAGATGCAAATTGCAGATGCACTGACTAAAGGGTTGGCTACAGCAAGTTCATGGACCTTCTTGGCAAGCTAAACATGATTAACATCCATGCTTAGCTTGAGGGGGAGTGTTAGGTTGAAGGTTTTTTTATGTATTGATGGTTCGGCTGATAAGAGTTCTTATTAGCCTGTATTTGAGTTTAAGTTATTATGTACTGGGCCTGTGTTAATGGGCCTAAGTTTATTTAGTGTTTTAAATTGTCTGGGTGTCCCATCACTAATCAGGGGCATTCCAACATTTTTCTGTAACATTGTACTATACTCTAATATAAATAATAGTATTGTCGACTGGATTATTCAGTTCGACATTCTCAGCATCTCTTGGTCTTCTTCTTTCTTCTACTACTTCGACTACAGCACTTCATCTTTCAATAGGCATTCAAACCTGTGTGGCAAGCTACTAAATTTCTATTCTATATGTTCCCTTTCAAATTTTGAGAGAAACAAAAAAAAAGAGAAAAAAAAAACAAAACATAAAGAAAGGATCAGAGAGGATGGGAAGGGGTGCTGAAGTGTACATCCTTGTTTTACTCAAAATCCTTCCTATTCCACTCCATTTTAGCCTTCAACTGATGTATCTCTTTTTTGGAATCTCACATTGTTTACTCCCTCCCTCCACCATTTATTCACTTTTTGTGTAGACCCAAACTGAGTAAGCAACATATTTTCAAATCTAAATGGGGTGACACAGGCCCACCCCCTTCCCCCCACAACTTCTTGACTATATGGCCTTTGGTCAAAAACTAACCTAGGAGAGGCTCTAGAAGTCAACCCTTCCCAATGTTCCTATCAGTCTAAGAAAAACAGAAAACTCTCCAATTTTGAACAAATGGGATTCTCTAAGAAGTTGATCCACATATAACTAGCTTCTACTACTAGTTCAACTTCGCATGCAACCCAACATTCAAGATAAAATCTTAGGAGAGCTTTTCATCCTTCTCAACTGATGGAATCATTAAAAAATGAAAGGATGTGGGAGAAACATCCTTGATAAAGACTACCAAAACCTGATTAGTGATGAGGAAGGTCATATTGTTGCTATGCTATCAAAGCCTGGTTAGTGTAGGAGACTCATTTAGGAATGAAATTATGGTTGTGATAAAACAAGTGTAATGGTCAAGGAACATGAATGTGAGCAAATTGATCATTTAAGGAGATTGTACATAGGTGATAGGGTGGTTGCAGAGCAGGGAGGCAGCTCTTTGGTCTTATAGGAATGAGATAAAGAAGCTTAGATGGCTGAATAAATGACATGGAAGTGAGATTTCAATGGGTATAAAAGACAGATAACAGCATGGCTGATGCTTTAGCAAAGCAAGAGATGAGGACTGGGGAGGTGTTTCTTGGGAAGATAAATACTTGCGACATGCTTCAAAAAAGAGGCCCAATAAATGCCTCTCCCCTCATATGTGCATCCTTTGCTCTGCAAATGGTGAATCCCTACCTCATTTATTGATCCATTGCCCTTTTATTCTTTTTATTTGGGAATCTCTATGCTCTCTTTGGTTGCAGGTGGAGTGCTCCCCAAGATGTAGTAAGCCTCTTTGAACCAAACTTTCTAAGGCAGCCAACAAAAAGAGGAAGGGTTATGTGGAAATCAGCAAGGGCTGCAGTGGTGTGAACAATATGGGAGGAAAGGAATACAAGAATCTTCAATGAGAAGCATAGGCCAAAGGAGGCTATTGTGGAGTCCATAGATAAAAGTTGCTCTCTGGGTAAAATCACTCCAGCTCTTTTAAAATATCCCAATTACTGATATTGTAAGAGCCTGGAATGAAATGGCACGCACTGCTGAGAAGAAGGAAAGAAAAGTGATGGAATGGAAGCCCCTAGGCCCCAATAAGTTAAAGCTGAACTTTGATGGGAGCTCTATAGGAAACCCAGGTACGGCAGGCATTGGTGGTGTGATTAGAGATTCCTCAAGAAAGTGTTGGCTTTGTACTCAGGAGCCCTGCTGCAAGGGCTAAAGATTGCCAAGCAAGCTTAACTTAAGAACTTGGAGATAGAAGGGGACTCAAAAACAGTGATATCTTGGACCAATTCAAGCAGTAACGTTCCTTCTACAGACATCCATTAAGGGAGATAGTAAGCATAGCAAGGGAACTTGATGCCTCATTCACATGGGTCAGGATAACTGCAAATGGAATGGCTGACTCTCTAGCTAAACAGGGAGTTCAAAGGCAACAGCTTTTTTGGGCTTTAATGTAACATTTTCTGTTGAAATGTCTGTGCTCTTTCTGATGCAACTCTATTTTAATTAAATTAATTGAATAAAATTCTCACTTTGCTGATCAAAAAAAAAAGAGATGGGGTGGGGACTGGGGAGAGATCAAATGTTCTGGGCGTAACAGTATGAAAGAGAGGTGAGAGATATGATGTCTTCTCTCTCAAATGAATGCATGTATATATGTACATCTTTTGTTTATATATTAAATAAAATTCAACGTTATTGATGAAAAAAAAGTATAGTATTTTATTGTAAATGAGATTTTATCGAAACAAAAGGAGAATCCAGGAGCTGGTGATGAGAAATCATAGAGAGAGAACAGGAAATAAACTTCAGCCAAACCCATCCAAATAAGAACTTCCCAGAATTGGAACCCATCAATAACCATCTGACAAACTACCTAGAAAAGAATTCAATGACTTAAAGCAAACAACCTCCCAAAACAAACCCACACAGAACAAAACAAAACAGCCCATGTATACATTCATCCCCCTTTAGCAACAAAACTTAATCCAAGCCTATCTTTACTAATCAAGAAGCAAGAACAACTCAAAGAAAAAAAAAACTTTATCTTGCACCACCAAAAAATCACCTCTGCAATAACCCAAGGCCTCTACAACCTGCAAGCTTAATCCCACTTCAAAGAGGGTTTAGTGATATTCTTCTATATTATTTCTAGTGCCTTAAAAGGTTTTCTTGCATATTCTGACTGTAAGCTAATGATGGAATTCTTCACTGAACCATCACAAGATGGCTTGGTTCTAAAACTTTTGATTTGATTAAAGTCACCCTTAGTACTGTTTCTGAAATTATTCTCATCACCAAAATCTTTATCTTCAGCCCTATCCAGCAATGGATTCCCAAAATCCCCCTGCCCATTGTACTCTTTATTCCTCACCTTGAAAGACCCTACAATGTTACAATTAATCAGTGAATTGTGAAACAATGACTGCCTCTCAGATTTACCTGTTCTATGGCACTGTCTTTGACATCTCTCTTTTATAAATTATTCTAAACATTTTACATGGACCTGCTCCACACAGAACAATCTTCAACCTTGAAAACACATTTGTAATATGCAATAAATAATATTTTTTGAAACCTATAAATCAATTGCCACTACTTGTAAAATTCTCCTTAGCAATAATGCCACCATCCTTTGCTGTTAACTTCTGATAATGTCACAATTTTTAGCACTCTGAAAATTTCTTAACCCAACCCAAGTACAAACCTATCTTACTAATTGTTGTCAGAATATCAGACCACTTACCTCACTTGTCTTTTTTCATGCCATAAACCTCCTTCCTCACCACAACTACAATTCTGCTAGATGATACCTCACCAGCCTTGACAGCATCAAAATCACTTCTCATTAATCAAACCCCCAAAAAGCCCTGTGTCATTAACTTGGCCACCAAATTTTCCAACAAAACTATCTTCAATTCCTCTCTCCCTGCAGATCTGAACAAATCCAAGAAAAGACCCAAAACAACTTTTCTTTTGATGGTTAAGAAAAATATTTATTAAAGAAAAAGGAGAAGAGAAAGGATGCAATCTCTGATGATAAAATATCACCAGAGCAAAGAGTGCAACAATCTACTGACTACCAACTCTTTTAAACATGTTTGTCACTATACCAGACAGCAAAGCAATAGAAAAACAGCCCAAAACCCAATTCCTCTTCTCCTCCACAATACAACAACCTCTGATCAAAGTTTCTTCCAAAGAAAGATCAGCAACATCATTAGATTCTACTCCACAGTTCATCTTCCACCAAACCATTCAGAAACCAAGATAACACCATTGAGAAGCTCAACCAGCAACTGTACTCAATCCCTCAAGATTTGCACTTTCATCTGACTGAATATCAGAGTTAGTTATACTTACCATCACCATTGGTCAAACTTAGCGGTGCAGACTCAGTCTCACCTCTAGGGTTTTCAGAAGATCTCCTACAGTAAAAAAATGAAGAACCCATCTACCAAGCTGTATCAGTCATGAGGCATTAAATATACCTGGACTGATCTTTAAGAGCAACTTCTAATGACAAAGATTCTATTTAGATTTCTTAGTTCAACCATCCACTGCCTCCAATGTGAGAGAACTCAAAGGAACCAATTCTCGATTGGTCCCTATTCTGATCTATTCTGATATTTAGATTATCCCTATTCCAACCACACAACCCTTTTCTTGACAAATCAGAAAAGTAGCTGCCACTAACAGCCCACAAACACAAACCCTTAACAAGTGACCTGACTACCAACTTAAAGCAATGATCCAAATTTATACACAGCTTCAAAAACCAGGAGCTCATACCAATCCATATTCCTTTCCCAAATACCACCAACCACATTTCTATCTTTTGAACTACATTTGCAAAATAACCTCCAAAGCCTGCCATGTCATCATCTTCAACTCCCCACTCTTCTGAAATTAAACTGTGCTGATCAATTACATCTATCGCTAAATCTTTTCCCTTGATAATTATGTCTAACTCAAATCTCTCCTGCAAACCTTAAGTCATCATGATGTCCACTTCAATCAGGATTATTGTGTGCCAAAGATCCTCCCAGGTCTAGTTTCTATCATCTATGAACGCAAACCGCCCAAATGAGTTTCCAACCTCTTTGAAATGTGGATAGCCCAAGCATGAAGTGGAATCCTACTCACCACAATCCACACCCACATGATGAATTGACCATTTCTTAATCACCCTGCTAATGCATTCCAAGGCAAAGTTCTGGTCTTCCAAACAACAATGGTTGCTTCTCTACAATTTCTGATGATTCTCTTCTACCGCAAAGAATGAATAGGCATAGAGATCATCCTATACTCTATAACCAGAGTCTACCATTAAATGGTAATAAAAGAAACAGAAAGCACAATGATGCTGTGCATTGACAAGACGGCAAACCTGTGTAGGTTTTGGAGATCCAGATGGAGAATATCCACGCCTTAATTTAATTCCACTTCCTCTTAAACCAACAATGCTAGAAAAACCAGAGGCATCAGCATTCATCCAAGCTTCCCAAGTATCATCTTCTCCAGTGAAAAGAGCATGCAAGCCCTGCAAGAAAAGGTGTTTATTAAACATGGAAAAGTATATTGTCATCAAAGGAATGGGCTTCTTGTCATAAAAGAATAATTAAGTACATACTTGAGTAGAGCCTTGTAAATCTACTCGTGCTGCAAAAAGACCCGATGGCTGAAACGTCCTCCGATGCCAGACCTGGATGCAATAGGATTCCCAATATCATTTTCAATTCTTATGTATTTATTTATTTAGGGGACAGTATTAACAGCAATATTATAACATGAATGGTGATAGATAAAAACGGACTAGAACAATCAACATTGTGAACAAACAGCATATCCATTACTGTGAATATTGATTTTATTGGCAGACTGATGATATATTATTTTTATCTGAAAATTTACAAGTGCAATTAGGTTGACTAGCTTCCAAAATACATGTAATGACAGTGAACATCAGAACATTGACAAACCATTGCAGAATCCAGACCGAATATTTCAAACATGTCCTTGTAGAATGCAGAAAAAAAAAAATCACTATATAATCTCATATGGTTGGGTATGGATGAAGTGATAATTACCATGCATGTGAATTAATTATCAGAGTACAGTTCTTGAATTGAATTAGTAGATATCAAGCTTCCATGTGTGGACACTCAATAGAGCTCAGTCCCTATTATTTGGGATCAACTACACATCCTGTGTAACCATACCACCATCAGGAGCCATAACATCTACTAAACTGTAATTCCGCAGATCTTCCCCTGTACTTCCATGCATTAGTCATGGTTTAAAATTGATCAATTTATTAATATTTCTCCTGTACTTCCATGCATAGAGCAGACAATATGTACCTAAAATGTTCCATAGCATATTTCCAAGTTATTTTATATGATTCACATTGTTTTGGATACACTTTACTTTCTTTACAGACAGGTTAATTTCCTAGCCCACATACATAAAAGTATCACCTAAAGAATAAATTCATTACGAAGCGTATGCACTCCTCTAGTTACCATTCCTTCTTCAAGCCCTTATTTTATGAGAGGGTATGTGTATCTGTAACTTTTAGTTTAAAGTGATACTTCATTGTGATTATTTTTTGTAATGACCCCTGATCCCACTGTAACATTTCCAATAAAAGAATAGACAATTTTAATAAGCATAACAAGCACATCCATATTTAAATAACTTTTATATTAAATAAAAACAAAATAGAACAAAAAAAAGTAATAATCAAAATGCCACATATATATGAACCACTACTTATCTATTTGACTTTACTTCTCAGTTTTAGCTAGTCAAAAAACCAATGATAAAAGCACTTTTAAGCCAACAAAACTTTTCCGCATAACAAAATAACAACTTCAAACATAACTGTTATATACTATGTACAAAAAAACTGCAAGCACAAAGTAGAGAAAGAGAAGGAAAACTAACTACTAGTTTTTTCATAATTTTTTATAATATTATTTTACTGATAAAAGGAATAATGAATATTATTTTCAATAAATTTCCAAGGAGTTTCAAAATTTTACTACAGATTTCACAATGTTTTTCCATGAAAGTCTGAATTTTCCAAAATATTTTCCATTTGTAAGAGCTTATCATTTTCATTCCACTAACATTTTTAATTAACTATGGTAGTTGGTATGACCAAGGCTCAAATGCATCTATAAATTTAAGTACTTAGAAAGTGAAAAATATGAACAAACATGATGCAATAGCAAATATGCTGATTAAAGAAATAGATGATCATGAACCCTGTGATCGACAATACCTTGCAGCGATATGCAAACTCCAATTGCTCAGCAACATCTTCACGCAATGGAAGCCAATCAAGACCTCCTTTACGAGCAAACCAGTGACCTCTTAGAACACGTCGGTTTTCTCCACTCCAGTAAACAGGAAAACAGTGTCTCATAACCAAATCTACCTGAAGCACCTTAATGTTTTTAGAAAGTATTCTAGAAGCTAAAGAATTCGTGACAAAATTTGGGATATAAGATCAAAATTTGAAAATTCCTAAATTCCTATTGATAAGTAACTAAGAGCATGAATATTAAAAAGAAAAAAAAAAGTCTTATGAGATTATTATTTTAGAAGTTGTTTGAGAATTTTAGTTGTTAAGCTATTTATCTATGAGTCATTTAGTTTTCTTTAAATCTTATAGATTGCAAATTCTTAAATAAAATCAATGATTCAATGCCCATGGCTTGTGTTCCTTTTTTTTTTTTTTTTGATCAACAAGAAGAAATGAAAAATTTTTATTAAGAGATGCTAAATCTTGATAATACAAAGGGTCAGTTCCAATCCCCACAAGTTACCTATGTTACAATTGCACCCAAAGCAACTGTTGCCTATATACCCCTTGTTTTGCTAGAGTACCGGCCATCCCATTTGCAGTCCTTCTTACCCAATTGATTGTAATGTTCAGCCCCTGTGTGATGCCTTCTATTTCCCTAAAATCATGCCTATAGATCCATGGCGTGAGTTGTTTATTCTTGGCCCAAGAAATAATCAGCTTTGATCAGCCTATAGATCCATGGCTTGGTTTATATTTTCATGTTCACTATGGTTGTTATGGCATCATCTCAATCTAGATGAGCAGTGGTTGCAGATTCTCATTCTTCTCTAAGTCTTCTGGAAACAGTAGCCATGAAGCTAGCGATGGTTACAAAGGTTGGTAAGCTGCAATATTATATAATGGCATCCGGTTTGGAAGAGTGGGAAGGGGAAAGTCTGGAAGGGGAAAGTCTGGAAGAGTGGGGCACAAAACAGAGAAAGGGGTTTTCATACCCAACACCTTAGATGGCATCCGGTTTATCAGATATGATGCAGAAAGTACAGCTTGAGACCAGTATTGCTTGGGGACTTTGTGCTGGAATAGTAAGGCTCGAGCTGTGTCCAATAGATG
>NW_010729323.1:57168-113986 GCF_000365185.1 Nelumbo nucifera
TTGGGATCAGAGAGAGAGATTTTCGAACATAATCTCTTCTCTTACACCCTTAATTCTATTTTATTAAGTTAAACTTTGGTAATTTATAGAGAAGCCCCTAGTTGGGCAGAAAATTAAAAAGACATAACATAAGAAAGAATAAGCCCAGATTAAGGCCCATTACAGCAAAGAACATAAAAGATAAAAAAGGATAAACAGCTTATGGGCCATTCGGCCCATCTTCTCTACAAGTTCCATGAGAGGACTAAACATATTGAAGTCGATTGTCACTTCATTAGAGACTTGTTTCTTGCTGGCTTCATTTCTCTTCTTCATGTAGCTTAAGACTTGCAGATTGCTGATATATTTACGAAGCCCACAAGATGTAGACATATGTTTCTTGTGGGCTAACCGATGCTTATGTTCCGGCATCAGTTTAAGGAGGAGTGTGAAGAAACCCGATGTATTGTATTACTAATCCCTACTATACATAGGCCATGTTTGGGAGTGCTTAAAAATAAGTGCTTATTTGGGCTATTAAGCACTTATTGCTATTTGGGAAATAAGCCCGAAATAAGTACTTATTTTAAAAATAAGGGATTATTTTTTAAGCTCAAATTTCCAGCTTTTTTTAAGTGCTTATACAATAAGCACTTATTCAATTTTTTTTTCTTCCAAAATTATCCCTAGTTTAATTTTAAAACACCACTTATAAAATTAAGCCTAGTTGATTTTATAAAAGTACTTTTATAAAAAGTGTTTCCATAAAAGTGCTTTCACAAAAGCGTTTTTATAAAAGCGTTTTTATAAAAGTGTTTTCATAAAAGTACCTTCGTAAAAGTACTTTTATAAAAGTGCTTTCATAAAAAGTGTTTTTATTTAAGTAATTTAGTAAAAAGTGCTTTCATAAGGGTATATTTTGAAATTTTGAAAGAAAATGGAGGACAAAATAGTCACAAATGCTTATTTAAGTACTTATTGGAGAAAAAGACTACCAAACGTGCCAAATGAAAATAAGTGCTTATTCGAATAAGCACTTGTTTTTAACTTAAGCACTCCCAAACATGGCCGTAGTCTTGTTCTTTTCTTATTCCGTGTATTTCTACACCCTTACCAATTAACCAAAAACTTGCATCACAACCTATGACTACAATGCGATCTTCAAAAACCTTACCCATGTAAAAGAGATCAAGCAGTTTAGGACTCGACTTGAAATCCTCCTGGTGGATCATGAGGTTAGGTTGACTAACCAGGTCATATTGGAGTTGTATTAGACCTGGTCTAAGTTTACAGTGGTTCACATGGGCCAAGGTCACATGACTGGGTTACACTTGGGTTGTATTAGACCAGGCACAAGCCTCAAGGTTGCATGGTGGATGAGTGAGTCACATGGACCATCCACACACTGCACTTTTTTCAGGTGGCATTGTGGGTGTTGCAGTTTGAAACCCTAGCTTGAAGGCTCAAAACATTGGAGCCAATGGTTTCAGCCCCAAGTAAGGACCCATGGTTTCTGTCCTCTATATATAAAGGAGAAGAGACTCAATTTAGAAGGCTGTGTAGAATTGGATTGAACATGAGATAGACTCACCAAGGTCATTAACTATGAAGAAGCATGTCCATGTGGAGGAGATCGGCAATTGCAAACTGTGTAGCATGAAAATATAGGCTACCCCTCTTTCTCCTCTTTGAATGTTCTCTTTAAGACCCTCCACTTTGTTTGACATGTCACTTTCCCATCTTTAAGAGGCTTCCATAACTGAGTATACTCCTTGATGTAGCGTCTAGCCATCTATATTATATTGTGAGATTTGTTCCTGGCACTCTATTGTGAAAGATGTTTTTGACATTAACTAATTTTACTCAACTCAATTAATCCTTGTCCCAACCATATGGTGTCAGCTACATTAACCTTTCCTTGAAATATTCATGAAGAGACTTATCAATCAAATTGTTCTTTCTCAAGTATGAACTCAAATGATAAGAACCATATTACAAGTTTGAAACTTTAATGAACCATTTTTTCTCATGTCTAAGACTTGAATAAGATATAGTTGATACTGAAGAAGTTAAATTATTTGTGACTTTCCTGGAACACAATTTCTGAGATGGGTTGTTGATGACCAATAGACCAATAACCCAAACAACTTGGACTTAATAAGAGAAACACTTTCATGAGTTTTTCAAGTAATCTGTGTAGTTATTTATGAAAAGGTTTTTACATTTTTGGGCATTGTGAAGTAAAACTCATCCCAATGAGTAGTAAAAGTTCACAACAGGTAGGATTAGTTCAACCTCAGTTGAATCTCAAGAACAGTGTTGCCATGAATGCCTTGAAAAAAAAATGTAGGAGATTTCAACTATCTTCAAGAAGCATGTTATATGTGACTTCTGGGTGTGACACAGCAATTATGTGATTAATTGAGTGATAATGTTGTTGTATTGTTCCCCAACACATGGGTAACATATCATAAAGGGATTAAATATCTACATCATAAGATCTAAAAAAGAACATGTAACTAGATGTTGTTTAAGAGCAAGAGCGTAGAATACAGCCTTCTCTCTATCATATTTCTTTTAACATCAAAGTTCAACAAGGTAAAAATGGAGCAAAGAGTCACCACTTCTATTTTAATTAGAATTGTATATTTTCATGTCACCTGAACTCACCATTCTCTGCCAAAGGAACCTTGCAGAAATACCACCGAACGTCTTCTCCATCAGAAGGACTCTTAGTTTGTGCAAGATACTTCTGTCTACCTTTGCATTGCTCAATAACATCTTCCAGTCGTGCGATGTTCGAAGGAGTATTCTTCAGTAAATCAGGCGATGTTTCTTGGATCCCGCATGAAGACATTCCTTCTAACACTGATACTGCAGCTTCCCCCTCGCATTCTCTGCCAACTTTGTCACTTCCAGAGTCATAAACTCTACCACTTGCCTCGGAATTCGCCATGCAGATGATTCCGAAGCAACTCTATAAATAAATGGAGAAAATCATGAGCTTCAATTGAACTTCCGATTAATCATTCGATAAAAGTATTCTTCCTTTCCAAATCAATTAGCAGGGACGAGAGAAAAGTGCAAAATCCGATGGGATCAGCAGAAGTTCGCAAACCTTCTCAACTACGAGCACACATCTGTCGGAGTAGTACTCAAACAAAACTACAAAAGCAAGCTCGCGACCCCAAATTCAATTTAAACTCATGGAATTTCGGAAACCCCAGATTGGAGCAGATACCAAAAGAGCAACCCAAAGAGATTTCTGTAAAAACAGCGGAAACTACTTGATGGGTACCCTCCGAAATGAAGAGAAAACTGAAATGCAAAATTCCGGTCAAAAGGTTCGAAGAGTTTACCCTAAGAGGAAGAAAACATTTAAGATCAATCTAAAAGGTGATGCATAAATTCGATGAGCAAAAACCTTGGGATACCCTTTGAATTAAGCAAAAGATCAACTGAAAATCCTTAAACTCGACGTAGTCTGTGTAATTTGTATGATTCGTGAAGCAATGCAACTATGCCGAGAACTATGGAATTAGGGGCGGTGTTGAATGTCTGGTATACCAACCAGGCAACCAAGCAACAGGGAAACTGCGATTGTGTTCTGTTTCAAGCAAAACTGCTTAGCTTGCCAGCCGTTGTTCAGCTTGTGAGTTTTGACACGTAGAAACTGAAAACAGCCGCACGTACACAGTTCGGATCGTCTGCATTTGGACTTGAAAAGGAATTTTACCTCGAGTCCCATAACTCCATACCAAACGGCGTTACATCAAGAGGTGGCCGCGTTCTGTGCACCCGTGGGTGCACTGACGCGTGAACCTGCCAATCAAATAAAGAAACGTCGATGGGGCTAGACGTATCCGGTCGACCGGACGTACCCGTTACCTGGACGTATCCGGTCGAACCGGATGCAAAAATTCATCCCGTTTCAAGTCCGTTCCTCCCTGGAATTCATGTCCTCCGTTCCTCTTCGACCCCACTCTTCTCAGCCACCACTGATCCTATCTTATGGGCTTCAAAACCCTCCTAAGCTCAAATTCATCTCGTTTCAAGTCTGCAAGTTCTCCTCACTCAGCCTCAAGGGGTTTCCAGCTTTCGTTTCTTCGTTGTCTTTAAATCCGTCGGATTGGAATAGAAAAAAAATAAGATGTCTTAGAGAAGAGCAACGATGCATTCATGAAGATTCACCGGAGCTTGAAGCACTCCTCCAAAAAATCTCTTAGTTGAAACTGTGAATTCAAGCCCTAGAACGTCAAAATTCTCTGCAAGGAACTTCAATGTCTCCAAGAATGCCAGAATTCTCTGCAATGCATGTATGCGATGAAGAACGAGAATGTATTTCGCACACATTCAAACTCTAGAAGAAATGCATTCAAGCCCTAGAAGGCTTCAATGTCTCTGACCAGCCTTTGCGGTGTCTCCAACATGGTTTTCAAAACTGGACCAAAATGGACGGTCGGACCGGAAAAACCAGTAACGGTCAGTCCCAAGTTTGGTTATACTATAAACCGGAAATTCTTTAAAAATGATGAAAAAGTAAGAAAACCGCTGACCCGGGGGGTTGGACTGCTAAAACCGTTCAATCCGAGCAGCAGTTCACGGGTTATCCTTTTTATTTACATTGTTTTAAATAAAATAAAACAAAAACAAAAAATAAAATGACTTCAATATACTCATCGCAAATCGAATATTTAGGCCCTTTAGGGTTAGAACCCCCATTTTCGTTCTAACCCTTCATGTTCCCTCCTCTCAGCCCTCACACCCAACCGACCATCTGCGACGGCCAGCATCTCCGATGTCCGACAGCGACACACACCAACTGACAACGATTAACAGCAACCGGCAATGGCGAGTTTGCAATGGCGGCCAGCATATTTTGTAGCATTTCCAAGCTCCAGGAGTAGTATTTCCCCACTTCATTCATTAACTAACGAGCTTTTTTGTTTTTGCATGGCGGCTTCTCCATAGCCTCCATTCAGCTTCGTTGATGAAGAAAGTTTTCTCTGGTCTCCTCTCTTAGTTCTACGTTCGCTTCCTTGTTCGTTCCACGTTGAAGGCTGGTCAGATGCTCTCTTTCTCTCTCCCTAAGCTCGTGTTTGTCTCGATTTGAGGTTTATTTGATGATTTAGTTCATTCAAGTAGCAAAGTGGGTTTTGATCTTCTTTTCCGGTAACTATCTATTTTCTTTTCTATTTTTTGTTGAACCACTTCGATTTTTGCTCATTCATTTGTTTGTTTACGTTTTATTTTTTGTTTTTAATCTTTATAGTGTGAGCTGAAGAGCTTGTTTTTTAGTTCTTTTCAGGTTTCAGTATCTGATGATGGTGGGTTTAAATTTTGACGCAAGGAAGATGTTAGTTTCTTCGCCATTAACAGTCATGTTTCTTCTCTTCCTTGCTTCTACTTCAGAGATATTGAAGCCTTCCATGAAATTTAAGAAAGAAAAGGCTACAACACTAGAATTCTCTGCAATGTAGGTCTACGAGAATTCTCTGTGTGCGAATTGCATTTCTTCTTGTTTCACGTAAAAGAACGAGAATGTTTGTGAATGAAGACGATCTAGTGAGGGTGGCAGAAAGATTAAGGTAACATGTGATTAGAACTTCGCCATATCAGAGGGCGAATTTACGAGAGCTTTCTGGGGTGTTTGAACAGATGCAGTGTTCTGGTGTGGGCTCACGGGGCAAGACTGACGAACATGATGTTCTTTTTGGAAGGAGGCATGGTGGTGGGATGGGGTCAGGAATGGGCTTCTAAAGGTGGCCGGTGAGATGCTCGGGTTAGGGCTCGAATGAGATGAGGACAAGAAATGGGGAGGGGAGAGTTCAAATGATCATAACCTTACTTTTTGAGTTTTGTGTTTTTGCAGGTGGTTGAACCGGATGTATTGATCTAATGACTGAACATCCGTTAAAAGTTTTTTTCGAAATGTAGACGCTGTCACATCTGATTGGGGGGCTCAGGTGTCCAGTTCACCCACGAGAGCACAAAACACGGACTCTGGTCAGATCCCGTTTACAACCAACTGCAAGTTGCATTATCACCCTGTCGCATGGATCGGCTGTCGGGATATCCAATAAAAGAGTGACAGGTGTTTTTTCAAGTCATTTTGAAGGTAGAACTATACCGACATGACATGGCCATGTCAAACATGAACCAGTTGGGCTCAGCCCATACCCCAGCCGTATCGAGCTTAGGTTTTGAGGCCCGCAAGCATCATACAACAAACTGGGTCAGGCCAACAAGGCCTGCTAACATAGCACAAATACGGCACGAAGCCAGTCCCCTACGGCCTACACCGGCCCACCAAGAATCTCAATGGTTATTCTTTTTTTATTTTTTGGGGGTTTTTTAGATAAATATCCTTTCAAATATCTATAAACAATTAGTTTTGGGTATTTATGCATTTTGACTTTGGGGAGAAAAATGACAATAATGCCCCTAATAACTATATAATAATTAGTTTAAGGGGCATTTTGGTAAAATGATAATTAAATTTGTGAATAACCAAAATACCCTTCCCAACAATTATAAAATGACTAGTTTTTAAAGGTATTTTAGTTAATTGAATTAATTCTACCTCCTATAAATATTCTTACCCTTTATCATTCTCATTAGACCAACTCTCATACTCTTATACATTCTCTATAACAAACTTATATAATGCTGAAGCATTATTATGAGCTCCAAGAAGCTCATGGCCAATTCAAAAAGATGGATTCACCACCCATTTTTTAAAGAAAATGGGTTCTCATTTTCATATTCAAAAATTTATTTATTGTCTTCATAATGATTTCGTTCTCCACATGAAAATGCACACAAGCAAAAGATTTTGGGTCCCAAGGATTGGGAGAGGAAAGGTGTTGGGCACCTCTCTTCCTAAATTGTTGTAGTAGCCCAATACGAGAGTTATTTAGGCTTAATTTACGGCAAAAAACCAACAAAAACAATTTTTGGAATTTCTAAAATTTAAAGAAAGATGCTCCCTAAGATCCTCGCATCTCTACCTCTTTATTCGATTTAAAAGAAGTTGAGAATGCAAGTTCTCCAAAATCTTAGAACTTCAAACTACGCAGAACTGAACTAACAATAATAGAGATTTCAAATCTAAGTAAATGAAGGAATGAGAGGCTTATAGCTTGTATGTAACCTTGTTGATGGAATTTCAGTGGCCAAAATAGACGAACTGAGTGTTTAAATGTTCTCAAGAGGGTCTGAAAGTGTTAAGGACTTGGAGATTTCGTGCCAATCTTAGATTTGGAACATGGAAGGTGGTTTTGAAGTTTAAGGTTATAATGTTTAGGGTTTTTCACAAATGGGAGCTTTACAAAGGTTGGAGTGCTTCTAAGATCTCCCCCTATTTCTCCCCTCTTTAGTCCCTCAAAAACTCCACCCCTAGAGCTTGACTTGGGCCTCTATTTATAGAGAAAATGAGGAGAAGAGGCTTGAAATTCATCCAATCAAAGATCTTGGTCTTCAAGAGAGCTTTTACAAGAAAATAACCAAGATTTTTCATAGAAACAGGAGCTCAATCAACCTTTCCTTGTTGGTGAAAGGATTCTCCTCGACTTGGGAGATTGGGGCATGCATGCCATTGCAGTCTTGCACTTGAAGTTAGTGATATAAAATGTAAATTTGACCCACTAACAAATGGTACTTTATGTTTTCTTAGTTTTAGATAAAACTATCTTTGTGTTTTTTAGATTTTTGGGTCTATTCGGCTTAATTTCATTAGTCCACGTGTTTGAGTAGCTCAAGAATAGGTCTAACATCATCCCCCACCTTCTTGAGGTCTCAGGTTGGGACAGTTGATGTATCGATTTAATTTGGTACGTTAAAATAAAATCTTTCTACTTTAATGGGTAAATGAGTGAATTAGGTTGAGAAATTTGATATGTTGGATTTTTTTGGGTCTCTGGATATAGTGGTGAGGTATGATCAATCAAATAAATCTTGGATGATGATTTATGTATGGTAAGCTCTTAATCCACGAGATTTGTTGAAATAGGATCCAGGCTCAATAATGGGTCTAATACAGGAATTTTGGGATGAAATTTGGTGGATAAACGTTTTTAAACATTTTGAAACTGATGGAGATGATGGATCTTTGGTCAGAAGTGTGGATTAAAGGATTTGATTCAGATTAAGGGTTTGGCTTATAGTTTATCAAGTAACAAGAAGGCCCAAAATAGAATCTCAGTTTTTTAACGGTTAAATAGAGGAGTTTGGTCACAAAATTTGGCATACTAGGGTTCTTTGAGTATCTGAACACAGTGGTGAATTATGGTTGGTCAAATAGGGTTAGTATCATGGAGATCCATGGCTGACAAGTTCGCATTAATAAGATTAGCTAAAATGAAATAATGGCTTGATGGAGGGTCAAACAAGGGAATTTTGGGGTAAACCTTGGTGGGTAGGCACTTTTGGACATCCTAAATCTTATGGAAGTGATAGATTTTTTGTTAGAAGTGTCGATTGAAAGATTTGGTTCAGATCAATGTTTTGGCTTACGACTAACCAACCAATGAGAATGTCAAAAATGGGAGCTTGCTTGTTTTGGGGGAAAGTGGAGTAATTTAAGTCTGAATTTGATAGGTTGTTTATTTTGGTCTTGGGATATTACTTTTTGTATGGGCTACTCATAAGCGTCAAATTGGGATCTTTGTTGATCAGACGATTAAACAAGTGAATTTTGAGTTAAAATTTGACATGTGGTCATGTATTAAGTTGAGGAGTCAAGTGGATGGTTCTGATCTGAAAAAGAAATTGTTGATCTTGGTCTTTGAGCTCTAGTCATTTAGGATTATCGAAATGAAATCTTGGTATTTTCAAGGTTGATCATCAAAGATTTGCAATGGGATTTGCTAGTTGATTATATCCTAGTGATCTTGAGGTGATGGATGTGTTGGATTTGATTTTGGGGAGTCAGAATTTGAATATTGCATATATTGGGGCCATTAAAAAGGAAATTAGTGTAATGAATGGTGGATCTTTGGAGTTTAGTCATGAAAACTAACATGTAACTAAGCTATAGTTTCCTAAGTCTGGGATCATGTCTGATCGGATGTTGATGTTGATCTCAAGGTTCTTATCTGTCCTGTGGTTTGTGTTAAAAAAAAAGAAATTCTAGGTTTTGAAAAGTTTCAGGTTGATTTGATCATGTTTTTTAGTTTTGGGGTCTAAAAGGAGAGTACAAAGGGGTGGGGTGAAGGGACTAAGCAAAAATTGGGTGTTATGGAGATCAAACATGTGTATTTGCAAGCTCCCTTGTTTTAAGGTTAGTGGTCTTCATGTGCACCCTACTTTTGTCCCCCACTCCTTAATCCCCTTGTAATGTGTAAAATGTTATACAAAAAAAGTCCATGCCCAGCATTATTTATGTTTTGTTAGATAAATTCTTATCCTTTTAAAGTTGAACATAAGTGGATTTTTATGATTACTTTTACTATTAATAATTTTACTTTTAATTATTGTTATATGAATTTATTTTAATTTATATTAATTTTATTTTGTTTAAAAGAAATTTAAATGGGTTTCAAATTAATTAAATAATTTGAAAACTAATATCTTTTTTAAGTTTATTAATTTATTTTAATTTTTCTTAAATCATCAGTGATTAACTTTTGATTATCAATTATGTTAATTAATTTATAAGTTATTAATTTTCATAAGACAAGAGGGAATTGTCCACATATGTTGTTTAAATTGTGTTTGAAACTGCTTGTTTTAAGCATTTATTGGGAAGAACACTAAACATTCCAAAATCACTCAAAAAGGTCCAATTATAATCTCTTTTAAACACTACAAGAAATATGACCTTTAGCTACGAACAAAACCATGGGTAAAGGTAAAATAACCATTGCTATAGACCTATAGCTACTGTTTAGCTAAGGATAGAACTGTAGCCTATGTTCGCTTGGCTATAACCTACGGCTATGGTTCAAGTAATCCATAGCTATAACCCATCTAGAGCTACGGTATTTTTCCGTAGCTAAAGGGCAAACACAAACCATATGATCCTTTAGCCATGGGCTGAACCGTAGCTAAAAAATACATATAGCTACGGTTTTTAAATTGTTCATAGTTATATATCCAAATCTATAACCACGGATTTTTACAAAACTGTAACTATAATTCTTCTATTTATAGCTATGGTTTGCTATAAAACCATATCTAAATATACTAACCTATAACCACGGTTTTTTTGTTAAAACCGAAGTTAAATACTCTAACATATAGTTATAGTTTTTTGACAAACTGTGGCTAAAAGATGTAATATACGCCCACAATTACCTGGAAAACCATGGCTAATTGTTTTAATCTATAGAAAAATCGTGTCTATATTCCTAATAAAATAGTAAAATAATGATAATTAGGTTTGCCACTTTAAAGCAACACCTATTTTATTCATGCATCACATGAAAATTATATAATAACTTCTAACAAATACTTATATTATTGTAATCATTCGATACATGGCACATATAATTTGAATACATGCATTGTTCTATCAAAAAAATACATCCACTGTTTAAAATGTATTACAAATGTCAAATTTCTCTCAATACATATTAAAGTCTACATGACTTTCAAAAAAAATAGAGAAACACTAAATATAAAAGAATTATCAATTGTCTTCGACTATGCTTTAAGAGTCACTTGTTGCATCTTTAACCAACAAAGAAAAAAAAAAGTTAGAACAATGATTACTTTGATGATCTAATTAAATATGAAATATACAATGAAAAAACACGTGAAGAAAAATATGTAACAAAATCCACTAGTATTTTGTTTAATGGAAGATAAATTTTGAAATTCTAATTAAATGGGCTTGGTGCACTTGTTTGATGATTTTCTTATGAGAAAGGGAAAAAAGTAAGTTACATGCAGGTTATGATAGTGATTTCAAGTTTCTTATATTTCAAAGTTATGTTTTACTTAATATTTAGATATTTCTTTACATGGTAAGACATTTTAAGAAGAATGACATACACAAGACTCAAATGAAGTGGAATGCAAGAGAGGTGGCTATTGATAGAATGGGGAAAGGTAAAATAATGAAAGAGTTGAAAAAATTTATGGACGTGAAAGTCCAAGTTAAGGACAAAGAGGGACAAAGGGAGGGGGAGGAGAGTTAGTGGAAAGTAGAGTTAAAGAGATTTTAGGAAAAGATAACACTGAAAATGGGAAGTGGATATTGGCCTATGGATAGACAAGTGGCAATTGGGAAGTCTCTAAACCTTTTCTTTTTTGGGCAAGTGGGTGGTGAAGAAAGAAATTGAACACTTTGAGAAAATAATTAATTAATTATTTGATAAAATCATAGTTCTCCATTCTTGATTTGACTTTGGATTGGCTTAGCTCAAATGGGAAAACTAGCTTAGGAAAGAGTGTCGAGTGTAAGGGTGCTTACGAACCTTGGGCATATTTTTGAAACTAAACTGGTGCACAAGTTTTTTGGTTTTTTTATATTTATAATATTATTATAAAGAAATATATAAATATGGTATTTGGGTTAATGGTAGGTTGAAAAAACATTGGATAATAGGCTATTAGTCAGCGACTTATTGACCAATAATGGCCAGATCATTACCCATTTGACCTAGACAATGATTTTGGGCCAATGACTTGGAAACTAGTAACCAAGGCAGTTTTGGTTCTAGGTTGTTTTTTAAAACCTTGGATGATATAACATAAAATAACATATGTATATATGTATATATTATTTATAATTTTTTGTCCATGGAAAGCTTAAAGTATTATCTTATGCCTGGTCCTAAAAGTTATGGCCCTAATGCGGGCCCAGGCCCCATAATTATATTCTATTATAATATATTTTTCATTATATTTTTAAAATTTTAATGTAAAAATTACGATTTGAGGCAAGGTTCGAAATTTCAATACGTATTGGGCTGTATTGGCCGATACATATCGTATTGGGAGCTTCTTGATATGCCCTTACAGGGTGTATTTCGGGGTTTAACCCTGTTCGCTTTGACTCACGTCAGAAATTCCATTGGTTATGTCAGCCTCTATGCTTTGACTCGCGTCAGAAAATCCGTTGGTCATGTAAGCCTCTATGTCTTGGCTCGCGTCAGAAATTTCGTTGGTCATGTCAGCCTTTGTGGTTTGACCCACGTTAGCAAATCCGTTGGTCATGTCAGCCTCTATGCTTTGACCCACATCAAAAAATTCCATTGGTCATTGTCAGCCTCTATACCTTGACCCGCGTCAGAAATTCTGTTGGTCATATCAACCTCTATGCTTTGACCCACGTCAGAAAATTCGTTAGTTATGTCAGTCTCTATGCCTTGACCCACGTTAGAAAATCTGTTGGTCATGTCACCCTCGATGCTTTGACCCACATCAGAAAATTCCATTGGTCATATCAACCTCTATGCCTTGACCTACGTCAGGAATCCCATTTGTAAGTCTCTTTCCTTTGACTAGCACTAATTTTTTAATTGAGTAAATAGAGATGATATGAATGATAATAAAAAATTAGACAAAAGAGAAAGAAAACAAAAAACAAAAAAAAAATATAGAAAACAAAAAAGAAAAGAATGAATGAAATGAATGACAAATAATGTCTGAAATTCTTATTTTACATTGTGTTATGTCAAAAAGCAGTTATTAAAAATCTTTCAAAATGTTCTAAAAAAAAACTAAAGAATATTTGTTGGTGTTTTGTGATTGTTCTTTGCAAGTATTTTGAACCTATGTCTTAATTGGTTTTTGGTTTGTTTGTCTCTAACATGTTTCTCATAGTGATAGATTTACTTTGATCAAATTTTCGTAAATTTACTTTAATCCAATTTTTCGTAAATTTACCCAAACACAGTTTTTATCGAGTTTACCCTGATTCCATAAGGTTTTTACCTAGGAGGGGAAGTTTCTTCAACTTTACCTTGATTTCGTAAGGTTTTTACCTAGGAGGGGCAATTTTCTTCAAGTTTACCCTAATTTCATAAGGTATTACCTAGGAGGAGCAATTTTCTCAAGAATCATAGTTTTTCATCGAGTTTATCTTGATTCTGTAAGGTTTTTACCTAGGAGGGGCAATTTTCTAAATAATCACAGTTTTCATCGAGTTTACCTTGATTCCGTAAGGTTTTTACCTTGGTGGGGCAGTTTTCATCAGTTTACCCTGATTCCATAAGGTTTTTACCTGGGAGGGGCAGTTTTCTTCAAGTTTACCCTGATTCCGTAAGGCTTTTACCTAAGAGAGGCAGTTTTCTTCAAGTTTACCCTGATTCCATAAGATTTGTACCCATGATGGGCAGTTTTCTTTGAGTTCACCCTGATTTCATAAGGTTTTTACCTAGGAGGGACAGTTTTCATCAGCTTACCCTAATTCAATAAGATTTTTACCTAGGAGGGGCAGTTTTCTTCAAGTTTACCCTGATTCCGTAAGGTTTTTATCAAGGAGGGGAAGTTTTCTTTAAGTTTACCCCGATTTCGTAATGTTTTTACCTAGGAGGGACAGTTTTCTTCAAGTTTACTTGATTCCGTAATGTTTTTACCTAAAAGGGGTAGTTTTCTTCAAGTTTACCCTAATTCCGTAAGGTTTTACCTAGGAGGGGCAATTTTCTAAAAAATCACAGTTTTCATCAAATTTACCTAGATTCCGTAAGGTTTTTACCTAGGAGGGCCAATTTATAAAATTGCTTTTTTAAAACTACTTTTGTAAAAGTGCTTTCATAAAAGTACTTTTGTAAAAATGCTTTCATAAAAGTATTTTTATAAAAGTGCTTTCATAAAAATACTTTTCATAAAATTACTTTTATAAAAGTGCTTTTATAAAAATGTTTTCGTAAAAGTGATTTTATGTTGTTTTCAGTTTTGATTGATTTCAAATTGGACAAGGGTTTGGCCTCAAGATCGGATTATTGGAAATTTGGTTTAGGTCTAATTCAAACCAATAAGAATATGGACCAATTTATTTTGAATTGGCCCAATCCAATAATTACAATGGACCATCCATATCTGATTTGATAAGGTTTGGATCAGATTGGATCCAAACCAAAACCGATCGATAGACACCCCTAATTGAATCCATCCTAAGAAACATCATTTATGGTGTATTGTTTAACTTTTTCAAGAATATGTACATTTCCTACCGTAGTGAGGAATAGGAGCAAGGAATAAAAGGATACATAATGAAATAATAAATGAATAAATAAATGGGATTTCTTAGGTGGGTTTATTCTTGTTAGTGTATTCGTAGATAATTGAAGTATTATTTGTTCATGCTTATGCTTGTTGGTATATCATGTGGGCCCCACCTTTTGGACCTGAGAGAGGGGTGCCTAACCCCTTCCCTCTCCCATCCGAGTCTTACCCTGATTGGTTAGCCGGTGCCTTGGGCTATTGGAGTCACTGTTGAACCAAAATGATTTTAATGCCATTCTCGAAGGTCCCATCACCTCCATTTCCATAACTGATGGGTGGCGACTCCATTTTCAGCCCAAGTGGCAAAGTGAGCCATTTTCCGATGCTCGCAATACTCATCACTTCATCAATTCTTCAATAAAATCATATTTCGGTATATATTGTGTCTTTCCTTCTTATCTTATATTTTCACCTGCTAGAAAATTGGTCGTTTGAAACGTCTAATACTGTTGAGGTGGCGTGTAAAAGGATTGAGTCACAAGGAGTTTATCCCCCATGGGATTCCCCTTTCATTCGGTTTATAAGTTTAGAATGAATTCAAAGAATGCAAGATTTAAGCATGCATATCTTTACTAATCATGCAAAAATTAAATCCTAAAAAAAGAAAAGAAAAGAAAAAGTAAAAGGACTTCAGCATTATATAATATTGATGTTCAACTAAACATAACCACATATAGCAATAGGCAAGCATGCTATCTCTAAATCGTGCAAAACAAAATATGAAAGCTGAGAAATTAAGAAGTTTTCAGCACTAAACAGCATTGATATTCAACTAATTACAACAACATTTCACAAGAACATCCATAATTATTTTTAAAACAAGTATAACCAAAGCTGAGAATTAAGAAACCAACCCTACAGCAATGAATTTTTTCACATTCTGCTAAAAAGTACTAGCAAAAAACATATAATTTTCGCTCAAATTTTCTAACACTTCATACTAAAGTTTCCTACATGTAACTACAATGAAATCAATCTTCATACAAAGTAATTCTTCATACAAAACAAATCAAAGTTTAGAAAAAACACCAAGTTCTAAGGAAAGATGAGGACAATAACAACAAAATAAACAAGAATAAACATAAAAATATAGAAAAAATGAGGTAAGTAGCTCACCTCCTTATGGCCTTTATTCAAATACAGGTAATGGTGAAAATCTTGATTGAGAAGCGAACGGTGCTGAAATGGATTATGGTCCCTCTTAGGATGGTATCTTTCTTGAGTTGAATAGGTGGAGTGGTTGGTTCGTGTTCCCCATTTTCTTCTTTGTTGTTTTTTTTTTTTATTTTCTTCTCGCCCACCTCTTGTCATCTCAGAGCAAGGTTGAATGGGGTAGTATTTCTAGGGTTTTGGTTTTGACATGGTGGTGAATAGGGGACTGCAGTGGTAGTGTGAGAAGGGATTTAGTGGGGTTTTTGTTTTGCTTTAGTTGTGGGAGGAGATGTTGGAGCAAGGGGAGGTTCAACCTTTTACTTGGACAACAATGGTGGAGTACGCTCTAGTTTCTTCTTCCTTCTTCTTCTTCTCCTTCTCTTCTTCTTCCTTCTTCCCTTCTTCTTCTTGTCAAAATGACTATAGCCCATTTTTTTTGTTTTTTTTTTCTTTTTGTTAGGAAAAGGAAATGAAGGATGGAGAAGGGAAGGTGGAGATGGATTAATTTCGGTGGTTAGGGTTCCATGGGATAAAAAGAGGAAGAAGATGGGGGTGTGAGAGTTTGATGGGAAGAATGAGAGAGAAAGTGTGAAAGAATGGATAGAGTGTCCGAAAAGGGTAATGATGGAGTTGGATGGCCTCGGAGGGTGTACCAAAGTGAGAAATTGTGATTGGGAGTGTACTGGTCAACGAGGGTCATCGGATTAGGATCTTTCTTTATGGAGGGATAAAATGGTCATTTTGGGTATAGAAAATGAAGGATGGTCGATCGGGGTGTCTAAGAAGGTAATTGGGGTGGTCTAGGTGCATCAGAGGGTGTACCGCTATGTAGATCTTGAAATAGGAAAGTAGTGGCTAATAAAAGCCATCAATTTGGAATCTTGGCTCATTTAGAATCTTTTCCAGTGAATGGTAAAATGGTCATTTTAGGGTCTGAAATGTGATGGATCATCGATGAGGAGATTAATGGGGAGTTCAAGGCTGTCCATGCTCCGAAAGAGGAAAAGGTTACCATCACTAGCATGTATCTTATCAGTGATGCGAAGGAGAATCGTTTGATAGCGTCAGAGGGTGGTTTACGACATAGTTCTTGAATTCGGTCAATAAGGATGATTTATTCATAATCTATTTAAACGGAAGGTAAAACAGACATTTTAAGATCTAAAATTTAACATATTGTTGATCAAAAGGTTGATAAGGGTTTTGATATGGTTTGGATGTCTTGAATGGTGTGTCGCATTGGAAATTTTAGATTTGGATAAACTACGGTTAATGAGAGGGCTCAATTTGGAATCTTTTTAAATGAAGGATAAAACATTCATTTTGGGGTTTGAAATTTGATGGATGATCAATTGGGAGGTTGATAAGAATTTCGGTATGGTTTGGGGATCTCAGATGGAGTGCTATGATGAAGATCTTGGATATGGAAATTGGTAGCCAATGAGGATAGACAGTTTGAAATCTTTTTGGATGAAGGGTAAAATGGTCATTCTAGTGTTTAAATTGGTTGGATTGCTGATCGGGAGGTTTTGATGGGATTTGAAGGTGTCGGATGATGTGTAACGATGGATATCTTGAATTTGGAGAGTATTGGGTAATGAAGATGGTCATTTGGAATCTTTTTAAGTTAAGGGTAAAATGGTTATTTTAGGGTTTGAAATGTAATGGATCGTCGATCAAGAGGTTTTCATGGGGTTTGGAGGTATCAGATGATGTGTAATGACGGATATGTAAAATTTGGAGAGTGTCAGGTGACGAGGGTTATCCATTTGGAATCTTTTTAAGTGAAGGGTAAAATGGTCATTTTGGGTCTGAAATGTGATGGGCCATTGATCGGGAGGTTAATAGGGATTTTGATTAGGTTTGATTGTGTTGGATGGTAATTTATGATGTAGTTCTTGAATTTGGTCAACAATGATGGTTTATTCAAAATCTTTCTAAATAGTAGGTAAAGCGATCATTTTGAGATCTGAAATTTGACAAATGGTCGATTAAAAGGTTGATGATGGTTTGGATGTCTCGAATAATGTGTCGTTGTGGAAATTTTAGATTTGTATAAATTGCGATTAATGAGATGGCTCGATTTGGAATCTTTTTAAATGAAGGGTAAAACGATCATTTTGAGGTTTAAAATTTGACGGATGATCGATCGGGTAGGTTGACAAGGGTTTTGATATTGTTCAGAGGTTTCAGATAGTGTGTCGCATTGGAAATCTTGCAAAAGGAAAGTAACAACCAATAGAGATCGTTGATTTAGAATCTTTCTAAATGAAGGATAAAAAGGTAATTTTAAAGGTCTCCTAATGGATAGATGGTTAATCGGGAAGTCGATAAAGGTTTTGATAGGGTTTGAATGTCTCGGGGGAGGTATCGTGATGGAAATCTTAGATTTAGAGAGTGGCGGCCAATAAAGATAGTCTGTTTGAAATCTTTTTAGATGGGGGCAAAATGGTCATTTTAAGGTCTGTAATTGGATGGGTGGTCGATTTAGAGGTTGATAAAGGTTTTAGTAAAGGTTTAAGTGTCTCGAAGGGAGGTGTCATAAAGGAGATCTATGATTTCAAGAGTGTAACGGTTAATGAAGATCATTTAATTAGAACCTTCTTAGATGAAGGGCAAAATGGGTATTCTCAAGTCTGAAATTGGATGGGGGGTCAAACAGGAAGTTGATGAAGGTTCTGGAGGATTTGATGTATCAGAAGACGTGTCATCATCGAGATTTAAAATTTTAAGGTAGCGAGCGATGTAAGTGGTCAATTCGGAATCTTTTTGTAAAGGGGGCGAAACGAACATTTTTTTGTTTGAATTTTTCTAAGTGGTCAATCAGGTTGTCAATAAGGGTTTTTCTAAGGTTTGAATGTATGGGAGTGGTGTCGTGACCGAGATCTTTAAGTTTTGAGAGTAGTGAACGACGAGAGTGGTTGATTTGGAATCTTTTTGGATGAAGGGCAAGATTGGTATTTTTGGGCCTGAAATTTGTCAAATTGTCAATCAGGTGGTTTGGGTGCATTGGGAGTGATGTCGTGATGATGATTTATGATTTGTATAGTAATGGGTGATGAAAATGCTCGATTTGGAATCTTTTTAGATGAGGGACAAAATGGGTATTTTTTGTTCTAAAATTTGTTGGATGGGTATCCTGGGGCTCTTAGAGTCTAATAGAAGTGTCTATAGCTCTAGAGGTATGGGAATTATGAGGATTTAGGTTGTAAGTATTTCAACCAATAAGGGATCTTAAAATGGAAACTTAGTTTGATGGATGGGTAAATAAAGGAATTTTAAGTTGGACTTTGGTGGAGTGACATGGATTTGAATTAAGAGGCTGTCGGGAGGGTTTGATCATGTCTGGGACGTGTATATCATAGGTTTTAGGTTCAAGAATTGTCGTAATGTCAGGTTTGTTGAAATGGAATCTCTGATGGATAAACGGAAAAATCAAGAAATTTAAGGTTGAAATTTGGTGTAATTGGATGATAAATGGGTTTGTTTCATATGATGGAGTCTGATCGAGTAATGGGTGTGATGATGTAGTGAAATTGAGACCATCAAAAGGGAATCTTGTGGATTTAACGATGGATTTGAGGGTTTGTATTTGAATTAAAATTTGGTTTCGTAGGGTTTTGACATGTTCTAAAGATATTGGTGAGGCTTGATCAGGCATCCAGAGTGTAAGAAGTGGGTTAAAAAGGGTACCAAGCAAAAATTGGGTGCTTATATCAATCAGAAAATCCTTTCACATGTAAATGCCCACCATTGACCAAGCATCCATATTAAAGAAATTATCTTCATTAAATGAATGAATCTTATTTTATCTCTGCATATATCATATCCATCACATCCATTAAACAATGATCCCTCTTAATCAACCTCTCCATCTTGCACCCTCAACTAGCATTAACCATTCAGAAATTTATGTTTTTTTAGTTCTAAAGCAACTAAAAGTGCCACTTTACTGAAACCCACTCCAAAAGGAGCATTTGGCGAAGGGAAACAAATGAGGTTCTTTTGGGACCCCAACAATGACCTCACATAAACCCATATAGGTTCGACCTATCTTCTGTAAAAAAGCCTAGCCGAATTCACTGTCAAGTACAGTGAACCCCTGAGTCCATCTATATGGGCTCTTAATGGGCCCAACACTTACATTAAACGATCATTGAGTTCAGTCATCTTATGAAGGCCCAAGGACAATGGACTTAAGTGAGATATAGCCCATCAAGTAAATAGCCCTAAATGGTTTCTTACACTTAACTTCTCAACCCATAATGATCAAACACTGTCTGACAGGGAAGGACCTCTCCCCTAACTGCACAGTGCAGTGTCGCACTCTCTGCTCGGATGGGTCTCTAGAATTAAAACCTTTTGCAAACTTTTTTCTTAAAATAGTATATATATATATATATTGCAAAACAAATCTCAAACATGATTTAAATTGACTGTCGGTAGTTTTGTTTTCCATTGGAGATAGTGCAATCCCGACTATTCACTTTGTCCGACAAAGGGGCTGATCCTGTCACTATGATCACTCACTCAAGTGAATTCTCAGACTGCCCCAACATACCCAAGTTTTGACCCCTAAAGGATCTCTCTGATTGGCATATAAAGTCTGCCAAATCCGACACCTAGAGCAGTACCATAATAGAGTCTAGGGGTTATGTGTAACTTTCTAGTTTTGCCCACTAGTCTCCAAGGTCTAGAGCGTAACTATAAATTGGTCCGGGTTCAGTGTTTCGAACAAACACACACTGCATGTGCTTTGGGTCCAACCCTGGCAGCCGAGACAAGCCACCCTAAGCTTCTTGGCAGCACGTCAGTGTCATTCTCGGTAGGATAAACTTCCCCAAGTCTATTCAATGGTTGAGAACATTCTAAATTAACATGAGTCTCATAAGTGTTCAGTTTAATGATAATTACACAGAAACACACTAATTATAACATGAATCAATTATGTACTTTTTTTTATTTACAATAAATGGATATCTACATCAATCTGATTGGAGCTAAGGGCATACACTGTCTAATAGAAGTTTCTCTCAATTATGTGGGATTAAAGCTCATTTGTTGCTTTAAGTGATCATGGAACTTGTTAATCTGACAACTGTAGAGCTAGACCCGGGTAAAAACATAACTTGATATGATGACACTTACAAGTTTATCTCTTCAAGTAATCAATTCTTAATCTTCTACAGATATGGGAAAACTTGAACATCACTGGGCGAGTATGGGATTGTGTTTTAATTTCTCAAAAGACAGCTCATACTTAATTAAATGGTAATGTAAATTATTCTCTAATTTTTTATTATTAGACCTACAACAAGAAATTTCTATCCAAACACCTTTATAATTTAGAAATCTATAAATGTCAAGCACAGATAAATAAAAATAAAACATTTCCAATAAGAGATTATGCCCAAATTGCTTGTACCTTTGATCTAAAGTGGTGTCTTAAGACAGAAGACCATGGAATAACTCCATTGACTATATCGGAAAGAATTTTTTGCAGGTCTTCTTCTTGTAAGCAAGATACCACCACTTTCATGAAGCCCAAAATAGGAATTTGTCCTTGCATCACATTGAAAGTGTAGAAACAGTTGCACTTGTTATACCTAAACAACTAATTGAAGTGACCTGTCATGAAATAAAGAAAAAAAACTATTTGAGAGCAAACAACCTACTGAGAATTCCATAAAAGAAAGAGAGTTATAATAGAAAGCATGATTGGTGAGGCTTTGGAATGGATTTCAGCCCTAGCTTTGAGAAAGCCTTCTAATAATTTTCTCAATTTCCATATCATGGCTTCTTCTTTAATTATGGATAATAGAAAGCAACATGCATAAATGAGTACAACCTTACGAATAAAACCTCTATCAACTAATAAATTAATTATTAATGTATATTATGCAAATTCTTAACACATCAAAGAAGGAAACTAGATGTTACTAACAACTATTGCCACATTTATTCTGTAACATAAAAATATTAAACTGATATTTACCTTGATTTCTTCCACTCCTCTAGTTCCCACCCTTGTTTCCCATATGAAAAAATTGTTCATAGTAACCTTATAGGTTAGCAATCTTAGTTCATCCAACAAATCAGGTCTTTCTTCTTTCCTCATTTTCCCTTCTTCCTTTTGGTAAGTAAACTATAAGCTATGAGTTCCATTGTCAGTAGATAACTCCACCCAACCAATCACCATATATTGGAATAGAGCAAGACCGTCAAATAGGACTAAATCTAAAGAAAACCAAAACTTCATAGGCTTCAAGTATTCTAAAGGAAATAATCATCAATAACAACAGTTACATAAACTCATTGATTCAAATTTAAAATATATCCATTAATAGGAAAGTGCAAAAAAACTCTTTACAATGGTGATTCTTAATATTCAAACATTGAATTATTTCACAAGAAAAAAAAACATTTTATGAATTAATGCAAGCAGAAAAAGTCAGTAAAAGTCCACAAGAATGCTTCAATCATTAATGTTAACTCCTTAAATTGCACCTACATACAAATTAATAGGTTATGGTTAAAATGCATAATACATGTATAATATAACATGAAATGAATATCATGTTTGAATTCAAACTTACTACGAACTTGAAAGAAAAGGAAAAGAAAAGGCAATTATTTCAAATACTTACCATCTGCATCTATGTTAGGATGATGACTTAAAATCAAAGAGACCCCATGTCCACATGGAGGATTGTTTGGAGCATTATTAGCATTCAAAATCTATTAAAGTTTAAACACCAAAAGAATGTAAAAAATATAACCACAATGAATTGCATTGTAATTTAAAAATTTAAATGACATAAATATTATACCTCTTTTTGTTGGCTAAGGTGTACATTATGTTTAAAATATTAGCAAGATTTTCATTACAAACTGCTTTTGAAACATTAATACAAGGCCAACAACCAATTATTCTAAACTCTGAATTCTTTCCTTCAATCTTTGAACTACTTTATTACGATTTGATAATTGAGATGATGAAAGATCAGATCTTTTAGAGGATGTGCAAATCCTTCCCACACAATGAATACACATCACGTCGACTCCATGTGATGTACTTCCATAGCCTCGACTTCATAACTGCGTTGATGTACTTCCATAGCCTCCACCTTATCCTACCAGCCACGTCGACTCCATGTCATGTGGATAAACATGACCAAGAACAGGAGAGGATGGGGACAACTCCACTGGGGATTAGGACTCTATCCCGAAGACCTTGGTGGTTAACCTCATCCCGACAGCCCCAAAAGCCTAATCCGATTACGACACGGACCCTCGGCTATAAAAAGGTATCTCCCACATAAGGTAAGGGATTCCAACTTCTAGCACCCATACTGTTACTTTGTTCGGACCAACACTATTCTCTAACTGCTTGGCCTGACCACCCACTACATTCTACTAACTTGAGCGTCGAAGTATCTACCCGGGGATAACTCCTCAGGCCCTTGACATCTCTCTTGATTATAGATCTTGGAGCGTGGCTTCGTCCTTCCACCTCGATTCTGCCCTACTAGCAAGGATTATCATATTGCGGCCTTGGTTCATGCACCAACTCAGATCGTGCAACATCAGATTGGCACCGTCTATGGGAAGTGTATAAAAAGCCTTTCCTAAATCTCTCTCACCGCACACTCAAAAAAATGGTCAAGATGTCGAGAAACCACTCTAAGTATTCAACAGGCCGATGCCCATCTCGAGAATCCCGCCACTACATCTCCCCACACCAAGAAACTCAACATCCATTGGCCACGGTCGACCCCATTTAGTTCCAGGCATTGCAAGAAAAAGTCGACAAAATCTTCATGATGATGCAGTCGTTAGGGTCCATGGCACCACCCACTCAAACCGCCCCCCTATTGCCCCGATGTGTACGAAGAACGATCCTCACCCTGAGGACCCCAAAATGCGCCGGCCGAACAAGAGGGAAGTGCGGTTCGGTCAAGAAAAGCAAGACACAGCAAGAAGGTCAACCTCCTCCGCCCGCTCTCGTGAACCTGACAACCGTAGTAGGACTCATCAGACTACATGAACCCTCACCAAAGAAAGGCTCGGTAAGCGGACGCCACCCCAGGTGGTCTTCGTCGCCAAGTCTAGTTCGATAAAAGACCACCCTACGCAACGCAAGAAAGAAACGGCCACGCACGCCGCAATCCCTGACAATAGAGACGTAGAGATTCAGGAGCTTCGACAACGCTTGATCGAGTTAGAGAACAACCAAGCCTAGAGGAGCGCGACACTGCCTATAGACCAGCCCGTCATAGAGCCACCCTTCGTCCAAGAGATTGTGGACGAGATACCCCCCGTATGGTGGCAAGCACTTCAGTTCGACAAGTATGACGGGAATACTGATCCCAGTGACCATATGGAAGTGTTGAAGGCTTAGATGATGTTACATGAGTCATCCGAGGGCTTGGTGTGCAAAGCTCTCATGGCCACCCTCAAGGGCCCGGCCCTGACCAGGTATTCCTCTCTTCCCCCACGCTCCATAGCATCTTGGGAACAACTGGAGAGCCAGTTCCTGGCGCAGTTCACTTCAAGCCAGAAACACTGGAAGATTTCAGCCAGCCTCATGCAAGTGCGCTAGAGGAAGGTAGAGTCTCTCAGAGACTACCTAGCGAGATTCACACTGAACCATTACATGTCCGAAACTTGAACCAGTCCGTAGCTGTCACAGCCATACAGCACGGACTCTACCCCTCACCGTTTAACTTCTCCATCTCTAAGAACCCTCCTCAAACACTAGCTGTGTTGATGAGCCATGCCCAGAAGTACATCAATGCAGAAAGAGCCCATGCACAATTTAGGTATGAGCAGGAGTGACCTGACAGGAAGAGAAGGAACTTCAAAGAATGAAAGACAGAGAGAGATCAACATAACAAGTGGCAAGATCGCCAACCACAGAGGAGGCCACACACACTGCCTCCGACCTTCCAGAATTTCATGCTGCTAACTACTCCGTGGTCTAAAATCCTGATGCAAATCTAACACAACAAGTACGTCTGATGGCCCGAGAAGATGAAGACCCAAGCAAACAAAAGAAACTGCGACAAGTACTATGACTTTCATCAGGACCACGGCCATGAGACTGACAACTGCCTTGACCTCAAGCACCACCTTGAAGACCTAATCAAGCAAGGCTACCTGGCAGGCTTCATTGACATAAAAGAAGATAACCCTCCTAAGGTGGAGCCGTGCCCTAGGCCCCATGGCCAAGCTCCCCCATCCGAAGTCATAGCAATAATCTCTGGAGGATTGGCTTCTGGGAAGAAAGCAGCTTGGGTAGGGAAAGGTACATGTGCTTTATGCAGATTGACAACGGGGAGCAGAAGAAGAGACAAGAAGAATTGGTCACGTTTACAGAAGACGACCTCAAAAAAGTTCAAACCCTGCATGATAATGCTCTGGTGATCACGGCGGAAATTGCATATGTTGAAGTTTGACGCATCCTGTGGACCTTGGGAGCTCGATTGACATCCTATACGAAGATGCCTTTGAACAGCTCGGCATCAGAAAAAATCGTCTCACACCGGTCAATACTCCCCTGATTAGCTTCTCTGAGGAGAAACTTATGCCTAAGGGAAGGATCACCTAGCCCCTACTCGTTAGAAACTGTAAGATCACCTCTACAGCCATGGTAGACTTCACCGTTGTCCGCTGCCTCCCCTCATACAACATAATCCTCGACCGACCCACTCTGAATGCTCTGTGAGCCTCTGTGTCCACTTTCCACCTGGCCATGAAATTCCTAACCCCATATAGAGTGGGAGTGGCCCAAGGAGACCAGAGGGCGGCACGGCAATGTTACTTGACGTCCTGTTGAAGAAAACAGCCAACCGCGGAGACCCTCTTGACCGAGAGAATAGACCTACACGACGAATTAAGAACACAGTGCGGTCAACCTGTTGAAGACCTCATCCAGGTGCCGCTCTCCAAGGAAGACCATGAAAAGACAGTCCAAGTCGGCTCCCTCATAGTCGCCCACTTGCGCGAGGACCTCATCCAGCTTCTTAGGGATCACGCCGATGTGTTTGTATGGTCAGCGGTAGACATGCCAGGGATTAACCCCAAGGTCATCACTCACCGATTCCAACCCACGCTACCGACCAATCAGGTAGAAGAAGAGGAGCTTCGCCGCAGAACGGTGGCAAATCATCAATGGTGAAGTCCAAAAGTTGTTCGATGCCGGCTTTATCTGGGAAGTAAAGCACCCGGAATGGTTGGCCAACGTAGTGATGGTGAAAATAGAAAATGGAAAGTAGAGGATTTGTACCGATTTCATGGATCTAAACAAAGCCTGTCCCAAAAATAGCTTCCCCCTACCGAAGATAGAACAGCTTGTCGATGCAACGACAGGGCACGAACTCTTGAGCTTTATGGATGCGTTTTCATGGTACAATCAGATCCCAATGCATCCTAACGATCAGGAGAAGACTGCTTTCATCACTAACTGCAGACTGTACTGCTATAAGGCAATGCCCTTGGGCCTCAAGAACACTAGCACTACTTATCAGCGGCTGGTGAACAAGGTTTTCAAGGACTAGCTCGACCGCAATGCGGAAGCGTATGTCAACGATATGCTCATGAAGATCAAGAAGGCCGAGCACCACCTAGCCGACCTCAAGGAAGGCTTTGGCACACTTAAAAAGTATCAAATGAAGTTGAACCCGACCAAGTGTTCTTTCGGGGTTGGTTCTGGCAAATTTCTACAATTCATGGTCACTCAACGAGGAATTGTAGCCAATCTCGAGAAAATTCAAGCCATCCACGATACGCAGTCACCTCGAACTCACAAGGAAATACAACACCTTATTGGGCGGGTTGCCGCCCTTAGCGGGTTCATGTCCAAGTCCGCGAACAGGCGCCTGCCCTTCTTCAAGGCCTTGGAAAAGGTCAAAGACTTCTAGTGGACTGAAGAGTGTGAGCAGTCCTTCCAGGAGATGAAGAGGTACCTAAGCTCATTGCCTCTCCTCACTAAGCCAAGCGCTGGAGACGAGTTGTTGCTCTACCTCTTGGCTGGCGACGAGGTGGTCCGCTCGGTATTAGTTAAAGAAGAAATCCAGACACAAAGATCGATCTACTACACAAGCAAAGTCCTCAACGGCGTGGAAACTCGGTACTCAAACCTAGAAAAAGTGGCCCTGGCCCTAATCACCGCGGCAACGAAACTCAAGCTATACTTCCAAGCCCATAGTGTTTGCGTGCTTACCGACCAACACCTCAGGCAAGTACTACAGAGACCAAAAGCATCTGGGCACCTAATCAAATGGAGTATGGAATTGAGTGAGTTTGATGTAGAGTATGCTCCGCAGCCTACCATCAAGGCACAAGCCCTTGCTGATTTCTTAGTAGAGTGCACATTCACAATACAGGACCCAGCCCCGGCATCGCCGATTTGGACTCTCCATGTGGACGGTTCATAAAACAAGTAGTGTTGTGGGGCCGGATCATTCTCCTCCGGCCAAAAAACACAGTGCCTGAGCATGCCCTGAGGTTCGAGTTCAAGGCCTTCAACAATGAAGCCGAGTACAAGGCTCTGATTGTCGAACTCTGACTTGTCCTAGAGCTCGGTGCGCGACACGTGGAAGCCTTCAGCGACTCCTAGTTAGTGGTTAACCAGTTCCACGGTCAATTCGAAACATGGACCCCTATGATGGAAAGCTACTTGCAAAAGGTACAAGAGCTCGTTCAACAGCTCAACCACTTCACCATCCAACAGACCCCACGAGCTGAGAATGCCTGAGCAGATGCACTCTCTAAGCTGGTAAGTTCTCCAGGCACCGACCTAGACGCAGCAATCCGGGTCGGTGTCTTGGCCCAACCTAGCAATGCTCCAATGGCGCTCCTCATCCTTCCCGTACAGCAAGGCTCATCCTGGATGGATCCCATAGCGTAGTACTTACAGGACGACAAGTTGCCCGAAGACCACATGGAAGCAAAGAAGCTGGTGCACAGAGCCACTAAGTATTGCCTCATCAAGGGAAAACTCTTTCACCGATCACACATTATCCCCTTCTTGAAATGCCTCTCCCCGTCTGAAGCTGATAACATTCTAAGGGAAGGAGCCTATGGAGATCGCCCCGGCCCGAACCCTGGCTCACAAAGCACTCCGCCAAGGATACTACTGGCCAACCATGAAGCAGGATGCCACCCAGCTCGTCAAAAAATGTGACCAATGTCAAAGGCACTCCAACCTGCATCACAAGCTAGAGGTCCCCCTGAAACTGATCACTAGCCCATGGCCTTTTGCACAGTGGGGAATGGATATCCTCAGCCCCTTCTCTACTACGGTCGGGCAAAAAAGGTTCCTTCTGGTTACCGTAAACTACTTTACCAAGTCGGTGAAAACCAAGCCCTTGGCACACATCACCACACATAATGCCCAGAACTTTTTCTTACAAGGTGTTGTATATCGCTTCAGCAATCCCCGGGTCTTCATCACCGACAATGGTACGCAGTTCACTAATCGGAAGTTCAAAGCGCTCTACACCGACCTGAAGATCGACCATCGGCCTAAAGATTGAAGTGATTAATCGAACCCTAATGCATGGCCTAAAGACTAGGCTTGACTAGGCCAAGGGAAGGTGGGTTGAGGAGTTTTCGAGCATTCTCTGGGTGTACAGAACCACATCGCGGATATCCATCAGAGAGACACCGTTCAGCCTAACCTACGGGACCGAGGACATGAGCCCTGTAGAAATAGGCTTGCCAACTCTTCGGGTTGAGTTCTTCGATGAAGAGCGGAACAATGAAGACCTCCATACAGAGCTCGACTTGGTAAAAGAAGCGTGGGACCAAGCACACCTCAAGATGGCCGCACATCAACAGAGAATGGCGAAATACTATGACTCCAAAGTCTGAAAGAGAGAGTTCAAGATAGGCGACCTAGTTCTTCGGAAGGTCACAGTACCCATGGCAGGAGAAGGGAATCTCGGACCAAACTGGGAGGGACTATATCGAGTCACCAGAGTGGTTGGGCCTGGCACTTACAGACTAAAAGACCTCGACGGCAGACCCATACTAAGGAGTTGGAATACCAACAACCTCCTAATGTACTATCAACAGTTCTACATCAATAAAGACGTTGTTTGTTCTACTGAGTGAATTCTCCAATGCACGGTACACACCGCACACAACATGGCACACGCCACACACCCCTCAACATGCAGCATCCCACCAAGTTAACTCTCGCACACCGACTCGGTTGATCTGTAATGACCCGAGCCCATAATGCATAGCTAGTAGCTAGCCCGATTGTGTATAGCCAACCAGTTGACTCGGCTTACTGACGGCCAGAGCCTAAAACGTAGAAGATTGCTCCCACTTTCCATGTCTAGAGGGTGGTCACCGCACTCTGTACCTCACTGATGAAGTTTCAGACAGAGCTAGCAGGAGAACAGTTAGCCCGCGAAGAGCTGAAAGCTCCTAATATCGGCAACTAAGCATCCCTCCAAGAGATGAGAGCTCGGATAACACCCCAGCTAGCAACCGAGGACTAAAGATCTCGGCCATGCGACCATGATCGTAAGAAGATCAAGGTCCACGACAAAGAAAAGACAAAGGGAAGTAGCGCAAGTACACAATCTCAAAGCATAAAAACATCCCTTCATTAACTTAGGAAAAAATTGTACAAGTCCTAAAGATCGGTATGTCGAGTTGTTTACATCAACCAAAAAAAAAAAGAGAAGAGATAAAATGACATCAATTAAGCAAAACAAAAACATAGGCAAGCAACAATAATGGCAGTAGGCGGCAACTCAGTCTTTGGCAGGAGGATCAGTGACCTCTTCGTTCCCTTCGACCCCAACGTTCTCCTCAGGCACATATGCAACAGGGTTATCCTCGACAAGCGGGGAAACAGTGTCATAAGGTCCTCAAGTCTGTGCAACCTCGGCAAAGTCAGGGTAGTGGCGCAAAGCCTAAATCCCCCAGTCATAAGGTCCTCTGAGGCCTTGTACTCATCAACAGCCTGAATCCCCCTGTCCTCAGCCTCCTTCTTCAACCATTCTTGCTCTGCCTACAAATCAATAATGCGCCCCTTATGGCTACGAATAGTGTTGTTGTGATCATTAATTTTGCACTGTAGCTCAGCAATCTCGGCTTCCTGGTCATAGAGTTGTCGCAGCTGCCGAAGACGATCGACCATGGCAATCGTCAAACAAGCATTTTGCATAAGAGACGACGTCAGTACAACCAATGTTAGCCAAACAGGAACCTGAGAATGGGCGTGGACTCACCGAAGTAGCCTAGTGAATGAGCGAGCACTCTAGGGTACCACTCGTTGTCCCCATGGCCTCCCGCTGAATGGCCATAGTCATGATCCCGCGAAGAAGTTGCTTGGGCATGCCCTCATTCTCAAGCCGGTCCTCAAGATGGACAGTCCACCTCGGCATATGGTAGGTTGGGCTGCTGCACCCTGGCACATCCACCTGCGAAGAAGGCGGAATGGTAGCCCTCCTCTGGATCAACAACCACAACATCCACGTCACTACCCTGCTGTCGGGATGCCTTCTTGGCAAACCTCAGCGGGTTCCCTCAAAACGAGAGTGGGCTGCCCTACTGCCACCTCGGTTGCGTCTCATTTGCTCGACCATCATTCTGTGGACAATCTCTTCTTGACTCGCCATATCAACACCTGCGCAAAGGATGAAAAGTCAGCCACGACAAGCATAAATAGAGAAAAGAAGATAGACATCAGCAAATGAACTAAAACAACAAGACAAACCGGCTTCCCCATGCATTAGCCCAGTGCGGATCAACATCAAGAAAGAGGTGTACTGCATCACATCGACCACATCGATCACGCTTATGGCCACTCTCTCCTCATCGGTCATCCTGTCCAACTTGGGCTGCGGTGCCTGGAGAACGGTAGGGAGGGGTGTGCCCCCAAGGTAGCGCACGAAGATGAATTCCCCCTTCCAATCCTTCACCGAGGACAGGGCTCCGACTAGCACTTTAATGTGCTGCCTGGCCAAGAAATAGTAGTAACCCTACTGGTGGTGTTTCAACTAAAGGAAATAGCTCACCATCCCAGGGTAAGCTTGAGATTGTGGACAAAGCAATACGACATAAGGCTGACCAAGAACCTAAAAGAGTTCGGCATCAACTACACAGGCAGCACCCGATACCAATCAAACACTTCAACTATTCCCTCGTGCAAAGGGAACCTCAACCCAACCTCTAAGCTACTCTCATACACACAAAGCTCGCTAGGCCGAGAATTTGTGGGCCACTCACCAGGCAGGGGACACCTTAACTCATACTCCTCGGGAATATAGTACAGAGCTCAAATCCGAGCAATAACCCCCAGAGTAAAATTGCAACTCAGCAAGGGGTGGTACCGAATCGGCAACCAGCCCACGTAGGAAGCTCTACCTCTACCCTTGACGGCCCAGTCTCAACCTCCTCGGCCTCGGTGGTCCTCCCAGGCTCTACCCCCTCAAAGTCCGCAATCCCAGAAAAGGACCCCGGCTCAGGCTCATAATAAGAAGAGAGAACTAAAGCAGACTCCGAGCACTTCACACCACCCCTCGCCGAGCTCTCTAAGCAAGTCTCTCTCGCAAATGGTGAAGGGGAAATTCACTTTTCACCCTATTTAAAGACTCGCAAAGGGGTACATCGACACAAGATCAATGGTCGAGATCAAGCGCCGCTCTGACAAGCTTGGGAAGACCAATTGACATAATTGCCCACCGCACACGTAAGGCCTCAGGAACTAAAGCAATGCCTCCGATGACTCATTTCGAAGATGGCACAGACATTGACTCGGCCAGTTCACCATAAGAAAACCGGCTCGATCAAGCCCATTTACTCCCACGGCGCACCCAACAAGAACCAACTCAATAGGTCTCATCCCGTGCTACACCACAGCCAAACAATCTGCACTACACCTTGGCCAAATAGTTTGCGCTATACCTTGGCCAAATAGTCTGTGCTACACCGCGACCAAGCAGCCCGTGCTACATCCTTGTTGAGCACTCCTCTCCTCAACTTCGTCACTGGAGGAGTGGTGCTGGGATTCCGAATTCTTAAACCAAAGTTCCTCAGTCGATGATTGGAGAGCCATTCAGCTATAGAGTGCGTGGATTTTGAATTCCGACGAGTGGACCTGATGCTCAACCAAGCTTCAACTTCAAGTTCCTCAATCGAGGACTAAAGCTCTCTTTCACGCTACACTTTGGCCAAGCACTTTACTCCTCAACTTTAGAACTGGGGGAGTTATTTTCGGGTCATGGTTGAGCTAGCTATGGACACAACGTGGCCGCCCAGTCCCCACGGACACATCGGCACTGCTCTGCCTTATCCGTAGCCATGACCATGCTATGCTACTTCCATAGCCCCCACCTTATCCTCCTAGCCACATCGACTCCACGTCTTGTGGATAAGGACAACCAAGAATAGGAGAGGATGGGGATAACTCCACTAGGGATTAGGACTCTATCCCGAAGACCTCGGTGATTAACCTCATCCCAGCAGCCCCAAAAGCCTAATCCGATCAAGACACGGACCTTCGGCTATAAAAAGGTATCTCCCGGTCAAGGTAAGGGATTCCAACTTCTAGCACCCATATTGTTACTTTGCTCAGACCAGAACTGTTCTCTAATTGCTCGGCTCGACTACCCACTACATTCTACTTACTTGAGCATCGGAGTATCTACCCGGGAATAACTCCTTGGGCCTCTAACATCTCTCTTGATTACAGATCTTGGAGCGCGGCTTCGTCCTTCCACCTCAGTTCCGCCCTGTTGGCAAGTATTATCTAACTACGACCTCGGTTCGTGCACCACCTCAGATCGAGCAGCATCAACTTCCATTTTTACGTGTGTGACTATTAATGTATACTTGTGCACGTGAGGGTTGCACTCCATTGGCTACACCAATCTATAAACACAAATACTCCATTAAACTATAATACCACCAAGTTTAATAGAAATTTTTTACATTAAAAATAATCATTAATTCTTACCTTCTCTTAAATGAATCTAGGAAATAATTTTGTTCCCAAACAATGAGGTTCATCAAGTTTGGAACAATTTTCTTTGTTTGCCAAACTAATTTCGTATAACAACAAAGCAAATTAAAAATATAATTATGTGATCAATATATAGTTAAATTCAAATTGAAACAAAAACTAAAAAAAAAAATTGTTACTAAATTCAGACCTTTCCCTTTGTAGAGCACCAGTAGTGAACAACATCCTTGTATTGGTCTTTATCAACCCGAGAATTCAGTATCCTTGCAACCATTTGTTCCTCAGTCAAGTTCTCATCAAATTTTGCCTTTAGCTTACATGTCTACTATCTCCACTTTTCACATATACTGCTTATGATCCACTTCTAAGTTTTTTTAGTTTGGCATGGCAAAAATACAAACTTTGACTATAATCAAAATTACAAAATAAGATTTTAACCAATTTTACAAATCACAAAAGTACATAAGTATTCACAATTATTTCCACATTGCATCTTCATTTTTTTGTGGCATTTGAGGCCAACTTAAGTAATTGATAGGTGAAAAATGAAATACTATAACCACATTACCTATGAATCGAGTAAGAATACATGCTTCAACACCAATCAGTTGACCCTCAACATTTAATGAAACACCAATACATTCTTCTAACATGTCCTAGACTTCAAACATGCGTGCAGGACCACGAACACTTCTAGGTTTGTGAGAATTATCTACTTAAAATAAACACATGTTGTTAAACCAATTAAATTAATTGCAAATGTATTCAAATTCATAAAGGTAAATTCCACTTTTATAGTATATGGTTATATTTATATATACCTATAGATGGATGAGAATATGTGCATGCATTACTCTGCGATACCCCATCTTGATTTTAAGAGTGTAAATTGGGTTGGGATTATTACTCAAATCAAGTTTGTGATTGGGATTTGGGAGGGGTTGTGTTGTTGTTGCTCAGGCTGAGGTTAAGATTACAATTGAGAATCAAAGTCATGACTTGAAGGTAATATATTTAAGCGTTTGCATTTTACCATTGCAAGGTTTTACGAATAAACAATATTTTAAATCCCTATTAAAAAATATAATGAAGGCAATAAAATATTAGTAATGTCAACAAAATTAAGACAATTAAAAACAATAAAGCAATAATGTGGAAAAAAACAAAATATTATAACCATTATGAGTAGATGATGCGATAAGTTGTCATGTTGCTAATTATAAGTAGATGACAATGCTATAAATTCATATGCAAAATAATAATGCAAATTGATTTTAAGAAACTACAACATTCTCATATAAGGAAAATATTAGATTTAATCTCTATCCCTTAATTAAAACATCTCATTTCCATTATCTTTCTCAACATCACAATATTCAACATGTTCATCTTCCATCTCTGGTGTGACATCCACTCCATTATCATTATCTTCATTTTGTGTCCAATTTGAAGTGTCATGTGTAGTATCAAATGCATCTCCAAACAATTGTTCATTAAGTTGCTCTTTGTCAACAAATAATTCTTCACCTATATCAAACGCATCCCTAACTTTTGCATGCTTAACAAAAACCCAATCTTTGTTCCTTTCTTCTTTAACATAGAATACTTTATTCGCTTATGTTGCAAATACAAAAGGATCATTATGCAAATTACCACCCTTATGTCTTATGTGTAAGAAATTCACAATGGTAAATTCAAAATTATTTTTCTTACAACCTTTGTTGATATCAGTCCAATTATATTTGAACAATATAACGTTATATCTACCATAATAATTTAATTGAATAATGTCCCTTAATGCTCCATAATAATTAATCTCTCCTTCAACAGACCGCCTATCTCTTGCACTGGCATATCTTGTTGTCTTCACAATCACAACAACCCCACTGTTTTGAGTTCTCAAATATCTTTTACGTTCTCTAGTGTGAAACCTAAACCCATTAATGATATAACCAATATATATCTTTTAACCACTTCACTTGGACTATGGGCAAGTCATCTTATCTTATTGGTAACATCTACATTCCCTTGCTCATCCAAGCATGCAACCTAGATCATTTCTTAAATGGTCAACATAATTATTTAATTTATGCAAAGTAAAAACACTTAATATAGACAATACTTTCTCGATCACAAAACCAGTCATAAAATGTTTGACTTTGAATCATCTCAATTTCATATTGTGATAAGCGATGTGGGTGACTTTGTTTCTTGATAAAATCCTCATGTTGCTTACATTCAAAGGCTCCAATTAGAAACCAAGGTTAAATAGAATTTAAACCATATAGTAAATTTATTTATTTAGAAAATAGATGGTCTTACTTTCGAAATGGGATGATTACATCACAATTAAATAGCACATATCAATGTACTTGGCCCAAAGTTTCACCCTAAACACGTGCTGCTTCTTCTTTGACATATGAATTTTCATCATCATCATCTTGTGTAGGTTAGTTAAACCTTTTCTCAACACCTAATAGATATCATAAAAAAAGTCAAGCATTCATATGCTAAATACCCTTCTGCAATTCAACCTTCTAGATGAGCTCTATTGCGCACATGGGACTTAAGTGAGAGAAGGTACCTATATAAACACAAATTTAAACTCTTAAATTAGAAAACTATATTTTATTAACATTTTTCCTTGACACAGATAAAATTAAATTGATGAAACACTTCAATATGTACCTTTCAACTGGATACATCCATCGATAAACTACTAAACCAGCTGTGAGCATCGAAAAATCGGCTCACTTTCCACTTGGGTTGGAAATGGAGTCGCCACCCATCAAGTAAAGGAGGTGATGGGACCTCCGAGATTTACATCAAAAAGCATTTTTTATTTATTAGTGACTCCAAAGCCTGAGGCATTGGCTAACTAGTCCAGGTAAGACTCGGATGGAAGAGGGAAGGGGTTAGGCACCCCTCTCCTAGTCCAATAGGTGGGGCCCACATGGTGTCTTAAACGAGCATAAACACAAATACATAATTAATAAAAAGCAATAATTACAAATAAAGTAAAAAACTAAAAATAAACCAACAAAGAAAAACTATTTAATTTGTTTAGTATTTTTTATGTTTTTTTTATTTCATAATTCTGATATGAATCCAAGACCTGCATCCTCCATCAGCTCGAAAAGATGTTCCCTTCCGTACTCACAAATCAATCCCCTTAAGAGTCTAGATCTCTTGCCTACAAAAACTTCCACTGGGATTTTGGCCTAACGTCGATCAATGCAATAGGGGAACTTCAGCCCGTTTCAGTCACTACTGGGTACCTTCATAAGCAACGATGATAGGCGACATCTTCAACCGATGGCTTGGTGTGAGGCTCCAATTCTTTGGGCTGGATTATTCTCGAAACTAAGAAGCCAACACAGTGCTGCAACGATTTGCAGCGGCGGGAGCTATAACCTAGGGTGATCAGGGTTATGTAGAAAGAGTGATGGAGAAAGAGGAGAAGAGGAAAGCAGACTGAATAGTATGAACTGGAGGAAAGGGAGAAGAGATCGAAGCAAGCTCACTGCCGCTACCTTGAAGCTTGAAGACAATGAACAGTTCCTTCTAGTGATTTCGGCCCCCTCTGGTTACTTAATCCAAGAAAAAAGAAAAAAAGAAAAAAAAAAGGAGAGATGAAGAAATAAGAGGAAAGGAATGAGGAATGTTGCTGCTACTAGAAGTTGAAGTGGTAGTTCATTTGGGTTGACTGTGACAGGGGAGGAAGGGGGCGGCAGTCGACAAAACAAAGAGGAGGAGGTGGAAGAAGAAGAAGAAGAAAGAAAGAGAGAAAGAGAGAAAGAGAGAAAGAGAGAGAGAGTTGGTTTAGTCCAACTGTCGTTGCAACAAGTTGTAGCGGCGACGATAGAGCAACAGGGGGAGGCGGGAAGAAGAAGAACAAGAACAAGAAGAGGGAAAAAAAAAGAAGAGGAAAGGAAAAAGGAAGATAGGGAAAGGGAGGTCGGATATGGGGTTGGAGATGGTTACCGCCTTTATTCGGGTATCACCGGTTTGGGGTTGTCGCAACTTTTTATCACGAGGAAGGGGATGAGCTATAGTGAGTCTTTCAAAATTCTTCAGATTAGCGGCCTTCGAGCAAATGGAAACATCTGATTAAATTTATATTGAGCTCAGGGATATTTTTGTAAACCCGGGTCAAACAGGTAAAAGGGTCAAGCCGGGGGTTTTGGTTCAAGGGTGGAGATTTTTGGGTCAAAAATTGAGGGTTGAGATGGTTTTGATAGTGGAGTAGGGTCACACATATGTGGACCTATGAGATTGACCGAAATGAAATTTTTTTAGATTGGAGGACAAATGAGGGTATTCTTGGCTGAAATTTTACAAGGTGGGGGTTTTGGACATTATGAGTTGATTGGGGTGGTTAGATTGGCCTAACTGGGCTTGGATTGGTGAGATCTGGACAAGGTTCGATTCGATTAATTTAGGGGCTCGAAACAAAATCTTTGTGTGGTCAAGGGGCAAACAATGTTTGTTTTGGATGACATTTCATAGGGTAGGTTTTTGGGTAGTATAAGGTGATTGATAAAGTCAGATTGAGCCAACTGTGTCTGGATCGGGCAAATTTGGAAATTGGTGAATATGGGGTTTTGAAATAGAATCTTGGTGCGATTGAAGGGTAAATGAAGGTATATTAGGCTGAAATTTTATAGGTGGGTATTTTAGGATATCTAAGATCCGATGGTGATGTCTAATTAGTCTTGAGGGGTCAAGATCGTATGAATTTGGGTTAACGAGATGTTTTGGAACGGAATCTTGGTTTGATAGAAGGGTAAAACGGGGGAATCATGAGTTGAAATTTGTTGGATAGGTATTTTGGGAGGTATTAGGTCTGATGGTGGAGTCGGATATAATGTAAGTGAGGGTTGATCGGGGCCATCGGATAGGTATCGTGTAGGTTTAACGGTGGATCCGAGGGCTTTCAGGGTGAAATTCGGGTTTTCTGGGTATTTGGGTGTTCCGGGTAGGTTGGATGAGTCTAATAAGGTGTTTGGGGTAAATTGGGGGTTCAAGCAGTAAACTGAGTAAAAAATGCAACTTGTAAAAAGTGACACAAATCGATTTCCATTTAGCATAGAGTAAATGCAACTTACAAAGCCCCATTAGCTTATGTTTTTTGAACTGAACACAACATGATATATTGGTTAAGTATTCATGTGGAACTTTCATAGCCTTGAGGATCTTCAAAAAATTATTTTTTTCCTCCAAAGTCATTTGATAACAAGCTTTAGGCAAGTATTGTGTATTGGATAAAGTGCATTTCTTATACCCATATCCTCAAGGTCATGCCACGTTTTATAGTTATCCTTTGACTTCCCTTCTTGGACCAACAACATACCAAGGATATTATCACATACATTCTTCTCTATATGTAATACATCGAGATTATGACATAATAGATAACGCTTTCAATAAAGCAATGTGAACAAAATTATCTTCTTATTCTAGGGTTTTGTTGCATTATCATTTCCATCATTTTCAAGGCTTTCTAATTGCCTTAACACTATAGGCCCATATGGTGGTTTAGGTGCACTCCTAATTTTTTGAGTTCCACCAAAAGATTTCTTATCATATCAAAACCTATGGTTTGGTTCTAACCACCGACAGTGACACATGTAACAGTACTTTCTGCTATGAGATAACCACATAGATGTATCATAACTACAACAAGGACATGCATATTGATCCCTAGTACTCCATCCAAAAAAGTTTGTGTATGCAGGAAAGTCATTAATAGTCCACATTACTGCCGCATACAATTGGAAGAGTTAATTTGTTGTGGCATCAAAGGTCTCAATGCCAATTTCACATAACTCTTTTAAGTCATCAATTAAGGGTTGCATGTATACATCCAATTTATTACTTGGTTTAGCAATAAGCAATGATAGTATGAAATTGTATTGTTTCATACACATCCATGGTAGCAAATTGTAAGGTATCAAAATGACAAGCGGCCACGTGCTATGGGTAACACTCAAGGTCTTGAATGGGTTAAAGCCATTAGATGTTAATCCTAAGCGAACATTGCGAGGGTTAGATGAAAAGTTAGGATATTGAGAATTGAATGCTTTCTAAGCTTGAGAGTCTATTGGATGCCTTAAAAATTCATCCTTTGAACAACCCTCATCATGCCATTTCATTAAGGAAGCAATCTTTAAAGACATGAATAATCTCTATAGTCTTGGTTTTAAAGGAAACCTATGCAAGATCTGTGCAGCTTTCTTCTTTCTTTTTTCGAAGGCACACTGGGAATGACCTTCTATATCCTTTTTGCTTTCTTTTCACCTGGAAACACATATTCTAAACATACTTATTCATTTGCCTTATCCTTCTATAACAGGATACAACCATTAGGACAAGCATGGATCTTTTCATAACATAAACTTAAGCCAAAAATGAGTTTTTTTTTGTTTCATACTAAGATTCTGCCAATGTATTTCCCTCTGGTAATGCATCTTCCAACAATTCTAATAACATTGAAAGTGATTTATTATTGTACCCATTGAGGCACTTTAGATGGTATAGATGTACAAAAAATGATAGCTTTGTATATAATTCTTACAATTTAGGTACAATTCTTGCTCAGCATCTTTAAGTAAATCTCCAAACTTTGCATTATTCCCCCTGATAGGTTGTTGCCCTCCAAGGCCATCAATTGATTGTGTAATTCTTTCAGTCATATTCACATCCCTATTCTCTTATGTTGTATGCATTGGTAAAATATCATGTAGGAAGCCATGAATGTCATGTTGAAACCCGACTTCTTCATCATTAGTAGAACTAAGCACTACTAAGGTCTCTCCATGAAGATTCCATCGAACATAACCTTTTAGAAAGCCATTACAAATAAGATGATTAAAAACTTTTGCCCTAATAATCCTACATGCATTGGCACCTCTCAAATGCAAAATTAAGGAAATTAACAACCCCTTCTATGTATTCTTTACTCCCTCTTGATTTGATATTTATCAATATTCTATCCATTGCATGAAGAGTGAATAAACTGAAATGAGAATAAGAACAAAAAAAATTATATAAATAATCTTATGATGGATTAAGGGTGTCCACTACTAAATAATTTGTAAACCTACGTATGTGAATATGCTATACAGGGTTGAAAATGTTGCACCCCATGATCATAGTAAAGTTAAGTTGTAAATTTTGCTAAGGTGCAACATTTATAGCTTGAAGTACTTTTGCATAACTTGTACCAGAAAACATGTTTTTATATCATAAAATTTGCATTTTTTTAATACTTGTTTAAAAAAACTAGCATACACTTGATGTGATTAGTTATGTTAGAAATCCTTGAAAATAGGTAATTTATCCCCATGTTTTCTTTGACATGTAAAGCACTAAACCAACAAAATGGTTATGGCATCTAGTTTCTCAAGCTAGTTGTTAAGGATATATCACGGAGACTAGTTTTTGACATTTAACACAATAATAGGCCTAGTGCCTGAAAAAATTATGAAAATCCCTTTTGTTCCAATTTTTTGTTAAGGATGTGCAACAAGTTCTCTTTCCTTATAAGCTGGTGGTGTGACACATCAAAACCCTCGAGTGATTCCTAAAAAAATAAACTAATTCCATGTTGTTTTCTAAATTATTCTTCCTTTAGTTATCATTCTTGGTTTTATTTACTACTAATTTAGGCTTACTAAAGAAAAACTCTTGGATTGATTGAGTACCCAAATAATAGGTATTATCTAAGGTTCAAGTTTACACTTAATTTCTACATGACACAAGAACCTAGGTCAGCATAATCATCCAATCTAGAAACCTTAGATAAATTTGTGATAAAACAACCATACCCTTAGTTTCATATTGACACACATAATCCATTTGAAACTTTCGACCAAATATCACATCTAACTCTAGTTTCTTAATTTATATTTACTTTTTCTTTAAACTTCAGATATTAGAAAATCTCTAATTTCATACTTGTTATACCCACCCAATCCTATGCAAACCCTATATGTGCTTTTTATTTAGAGCAAATAGTGAAACTAATTTCCATTCATCCACTTTGTCTTCTAGTATCTATGAGTCTTTTTTTGTATTTAGTTGCAGATGGGATCTTCCTAAGGACATGAGAAGTTTATTTTAAGACTCTTTTAGATCACGATAAATTGATGAAACGTTATGTGGAGATGTGCAAGGGCTGCAATACTGTACCATGGTCCATTTGGGAGGAGAAAAATACAAGGATCTTTAGGGATGAAACTCATAACAAAAAGCATTGGTAGAAAATATCTTGGCTAAAGTGGCTCATTGGGTTAAGTCTTTACATGATTGAGAGTATGGAAAACCGTTGCAATTTGTACCTCAGCAGGGAGAATAATGAATCTTATTGTCCCCACCAAACCTAAACCAAATATAGCTAAACTTACCCGTTGCAGCTTGGGAAATCCTAGGTCAGGCATTGGTGGTGTCTTTGTAGATGTTAATGATGTGCCATAAAGGTGTTATGTATTGGACTGCATGCAAAGGAGATTCAACAAGAGATGAATTACTAACATTACATGTAGGATGGGATGGGGGTCCTACTAATTTAAGATCTGGCCATGATCCTTGTGGAGTGGAGGAGGAGCTTTGAGTGATCAAATGATAAAGAATAGAGGTAGAAAAGCAATTGGGATTGGTATAGTCCTTTATCATCTCAAGCTTTTCACAATCCTAAGCTAAAAAGCAGTTTGAGTCCAAGCAGAGGTAGTAATGATTTTTTTTTAATCATATCAACTATGAAATTGGGATTGGTATAGTACTTTATCATGTTGTGTTGGATATAGGTGTTTATCTTGGGTTAGATTGGCTGAGCTTTGCATTGGATTCAATGGGAAACTGCTCAAATATTTTGGGCTAGCTTGACTAAGCTTTACAAAGAAAACTGAGATAATCCTTTACCGGTAAAATCTGTACAAATGGGAATGTCAGATAGATGGACTTCAAACAAAGAAATGGGAGTTGCTAATGTTGAGGCGGAGATTGGGAATGAAATCCATGTCACCATCTCTCCTATTGTCAAGAATTCAACAAGATGATAGGAAACTAGTATGCATTAGTAAAAGATAAAGCATGATCTTTGAGCGTTGAAATTGCATAAACACGGCAAGAAAGGTGTATTCTTTGCATTGGGTACATCTCCGTACTTTTGTGCTTTATTTCTTGGGGAGATATTCCCAATGCAAGGTTGTAGGAACGAGTTCTGCACTGACTGGATATGGTTTCATATTCTTTAAAAAGAGGCCTATTCTTTTAGAGTGTAAAATTGGATTTTATAATATTAAAAGAGGTCAATGAAATGGTAGGTAACATTTTCTCAAATCAGGGTATGTTTAGGTCGAGTGGGGTCAGTCCATAAGGCATATTCAAGTCTATTGAAAAATTCATGTATGTCTAAGTCAAATTATGAAGTCTTAATAGAAAAACCTTATCCTTCAAGAAAATTTATACAAAATAATCCTCAACTTATAAAATACATGAGCTATGAGAATTAATAAAAGAATATCAAGAAAAGAATATAATCTAAGAAAACTTAGAAGGTATACTTAGCTCATCATCTACAATAACAACTCTAACAGTCAAAGGAAAAACACTCAAAAGCATAGAAAAAAAATATGTGATTGTTGTGGTATTACATGCATAATCAAATAAACTATCCATTGACCTAATCTACAGTTGCATATCTGAAACATGTTTTGTACTTGTATACTGTTATTGATGTGATCATACTTGAGATATGTAGCTATAAATCATATTGAGAACTGTGTGGGTAACAGATTTGGGATGAGTCCCATTTGCCTAAGAAAAATTGTTACAAGCTCATAGTATTAAGTATACGATTAAAAAGTTTACTCTTCGGGTTTTTGTTTTTTTGTTCCCTCTAAACTATGGCCCTTGACAAGAAAATAAATCAATAAATGAAAGGGTTGTCCATAATCAAGTGACAAGCAATGTTTATCTTTAGTCAAACCTATATCAAATATCAGAAATCAGAATTCAAATAGGGGAAGGATGTAAAAGTTTGAAAATGCATGCATGCTTGTGTTACTCAAGGTTAAGCAAATCCAACTCAAAAATAAACATGACAGGAAGTAGTTACTGTTGCTGATGTTCACTGCTAGTCAATGGTTGGTTTTCGAGAGGGGCGACGGGGAGAGGGTTTCTCCTTCTACCTGAAAATGAGAACTATTAATAAACAAGTAATTTAAGAACTAGCAAAGAAGAAAATTATGCAATACACAGAAATTTAGAAATGATAGAGGTGAAGAGAACCAGAGACCAATTTTGGAGGTTGCAAATGAGAAAGGCAAAGAGAACCCAAAAGATTTAGAAATGCTCAAGAACATAATGGAAGAACTAAAACAAAAAGATTGGTTGTTTATGAGTGATTGAGCATAAAAGGGTTTGAAGGAAGGGTTAAATTATCTGACAAAAAAGGATTTGAGACTTCAAAGTTCAGAGACTTGATGCTTCTTTCATTCTTAATGAGTTGTTGTAGCAACAATTTTCTTAAGCTACTCCGAACTTTTTTGCTTTTCTAGTTCATTCATTCTTTAAATTCCTTTGAGTAATCCTCAAATTTTGAGAGAGTGATGATGGTGTTGATGATATTTAAGTCATTCAACTAAATCAAATAACGTTTCCATTTATTCTTTAGTAAGATGCTTGTAACAAATTTAGCTAAGAGAAGCTTACTTGAATTAGATGCATACTTGGCATAGCATAAGTACACTCAATTAATTCACTATCATCAAAACGCATAGGGTGAACACACTCTTTTAGTTTTTGTTTCCAATTGATATTCATTTGTAGTAAAGTGTGTAAGAGGACTCAACTAAATATCATTGAGAATTGACAATTGAAATCACATGAATTGAATCCATGGACTAGGTAAAATTGAGACAAATGTTTGAACCACATAAACATGATAAAAAGGGAGATAAGACAAAGTGAAGATTCACTAAAAAGTACTATTGTGGGCAGCATCCACAATAGACAAAAGCACAGGAAAGGATGATTGTGACAATAGTTACGAGCATGAGAACATGCTTTCCCAGGCATGAGACGTGGTAGGAGTCTGTGAACATGGAATTAAACGAACCTACTCTGTGAATCACAACCTGACACGCGTCACCATCCTAATGGCCTCAAGATCCATACTAATAACAAATAAGTAAGATCTCTAGAACTTTTGATAAATGCACATTAAGTAATCGATCTCCTCTCTTGCTTATAAATAGGTCTCTAACAATAAAAATGCATATTTCCATCTCTAGAGAGATATACTAGAGACCAGAATATTCTCCAATTTATGATCTCACTCTCTAAGCGTTTCTAAACTTCTCCAAACCTTTCTAATTTTTTTTATACCTCCATTTGCCCTACACATCCTATGCTTATAGAGCCAAGATCATTGTCACCACACTAGCCTTACAATGGAATCTTTGGTTACAACTCTACAAATGTCTAGCAGGATGCCACCATGAAAGAATATCATCGTCATTCGTAATGAACCCGCAATACAACAACTTGTATTAGAGGATTCCATCTTGTATCCATTGCTACAAGAACAACAAGAAGAGTTTTCTAATGACGACCTAATCCACAAGCACCTTGTAGATTTACAATAGTAGTGTACAGTCTAGAGGAACATTTGAACCAAATGGAGGATTTACAATAGTAGTGTTTCTCCAAAATGGAGGAAAAACATGACTATCTCTTCAGTTGGTTGAAGGAAAGGTTGGTGACACCGGCTTCATTGGCACCCATCAACAGCATCGGTGCCAAGACCAAGATCTATAGTCCAGGCATCCATTAACCACCATCAGAATCAAGATCCTACGATCCCCACTACTGTGCCAACCTAGAGAACCTAAATCTACAGGACTTTACCACCCCTATGGTAGTGTGCAACAAGGACAACTTAGACAGTAAAGAAGCCCAAAGAGGACCGCGGATGGAAAACGTGGTATAGTGAAGCATTTATTTTATAGATCCTTAACCGAAATGGAGAAGGCTTCAACCCCATAAATTAAATAAATATTACATAATTTGATCAATTATGCATAGATGATCAAGCACTCTATTTTCTTTGAATGGGAAAAAACCACTAGTGGACCTTGCTTTTCCACCAAATTAGAAACCCCAAATCAAAGGCTATGAAATATTTGGGAAAACTTTCATTAGATCTATTAGTTAATTAATTACTGAGTAATACTCGACCATAAGAAAGCTTAATCAGATGAACATTTGGTTTATCTTATGGAATGGAACCATTTTAAGAGCAATATGAAGATGCTAAAACAACCATTAATATTATTGTTGTTGTTGTTGTTGTTGTTGTTGTTATTATTATTATTATTATTATTATTATTATTATTATTTTGTTCTTTTGTCTATAACTCTCTCTTTTGTCATAGAGAGCATAAAAGGATTAAAGTTATCAAGGCATAAGAAGATCTTAGTGAGGGTTCTAGGAGAGACAAATTAACAAATGCACCAATTTTTTTGGCTTATTGACTACTGCACAAATTAATAATTAACAAATTCATTTGTTAATTAACATCATTTGTGTTTTTCCCCGTTTTTGTCTTCTTGATTTGTTAGTTATACTTAGCTAATCTACTAATTAAAAGTGTTTTGGCATGTTCTTAGCACGGATTCCCTTTCCACTAGTTTATCCTATTATTAGAAAACCTGAGCATACTTTAGGAATTCTTTAAACATGAAAAATACTAATACACTTTGCAAAGTTAAAGGCCTAACCAAAACAAAGCACAGATTATGTTATAAGCTATTTGTAAAATGTACATTAATTTTATCTACTATATATATATATATTATAATAAAAATGAAAAAGTTTCAATTAGTTTGGTTGGCAAAAACTGATTTTTATTACTAATTATATCCCTATTCTTATTTATTATTACAAACTATGATTGTTTGTCTTAGTTCAGTGCTTTGACTTCTTATTGGGCCTACTGGTCATTATCCCATCTCTAGGTCCGGTTTATTCAGTTTATAGAATATTCTAGATTCACGGGTGACTTCGACAATCAAGTTCTAAGACAAGATCCTCGATGCTAATACGAAGTTACATCCCCAAAGCATTGTTCTCTCTCCACAACACTTTTTGCTAGACAACACATGATTCCTACAACAACCAACAATTTTTGTAGTTGGTAAAATTAAGAAATTCTAATTGATACTCGATAGCACAATAATTTTGGTATTGGGTACATTGCCCATGGATTAATTATTTATGCTGATCCATTAGACTTAATTATGTATGTAGGAAGAGTAGAATGGGCTAGCTAGGCATCTTTTTACGCTAGAGGTTGAGAACTCCATATTGTATTTAAAGCATAGGTTTTTATTTTGTATTTTTGAAGTAACAAAATTTATTCAATTACCAAGGTCTTAATTTCCATTACAATGTAAAAAATTCTAAGATTGTGGTATGTTTCTTTTTTTTTTCTTTGAGTAAAAAAGAAATTTCATTAAGCAAAGAGCAAACAAGACAATAGGAACAACAAAACCACAGACATAGAACTAAAACAAGTTGGCTAAGAACATAACAAACTAGCTACAACATTAAGAAAGAAACTAAAACAAATAGAGAACAACATTAACCAACATCAAATGGATTAGCATATTGAGTAGTCAAAATGACAAACACAAAAACATATAAATATTAAGGATTATGAACTTTAGGAGTGAATACCAATAACATATATAAATAGGAAAAATTTATGATGCTAGAAAGGCATGATACTAAAAAAACTTTGGCCAATCAAAATCTATGATTGACACTATTTGTTTAGGTGGCAACCTAGATCAATTGACACTTGGTAGATCTCTTGGCTAGGAATAGAATTAGGAGGGATGAGTTGTATTTACAAAAACATGATAACCATCTTGAATGTAATAAAAGGTTGAGCAGATTCTTGGTATCTTTGTTGTCTTTTAAGGTGTGCATTATACTTCTCTTGTGGCTTCCTTGAATCACATTGTTTGTTTTTCAGTATCTTTGTTAAAAAAATTCTTATATCTTATCTTATTATATATATATATATATTAATACAAAATGGTGTAAAAAAAGGGAGACGTGGCTACTTGAGGAATCAAGAAAAGGTATATAATCGTGTAAAGCTCAAGCATGTGGGATCTTACTTCCCTCCTTCATATTTACTACTAAACATTTAATTATGTACAATGTTGCCATTGAATAAAGCAAAAGTAATGATAACTTGTTTTTTGTCATCACCCTCTTTCATATTTGATGCTAAACACCTAATTATTTACAATGATGCCATTAATAAACTTTTACCTCTTTCATATTTGTTAAAAGTTGTTTTTTTCTCTCATTTTATTTATTTAACTCTCTTCCTCCCCGAGCCTAATATTTAGGGTTGTCAATAGGTTGGGTTGGGTTCTAAATGGCTTGGACCAGCCCTATCCCAATAATAAATGAATATTTATTTACTTATTATTCATTTATTTAACTAAATTATTATCTATAGATTTTATTTAGTTAGTTTACTAAATTATTTAATAAATTTAGTTTAGTTAAGTTTGGTTTGGGATAGCCTCTACTTGTCTTGTCCCAATAATAAATGGAATTTTATTTATTTATTATACTAAATTAATTAATTAATTTTAATAAACTAAATAAATTACTATCCATTTATTTATTCAATTTAACCCAAGTCCAATATTGTCAATGGGTCGAGTTTGGTTTTGGGTAGCTTGGACCAATCCTATCCCATTTATTTATTTGTTTATTTTACTATACTATCCATAGATTTTATTTAGTTAGTTTACTAAATTATTCAATTAATTAATAATTTATTTTACTAATAAATTCTCTCTCTCTTTCTCTCTCTCCCCAAGCTTAATATTTAGGGCTATCAACAGGTTAAACCTATTCACTAATTGGGTTTGGGCTGGCTTTACTAATATATCAATAGAACATATTTAGGTCTAAGCTTGAGCTCGACCCAATCGATAATCAGGCCTAGATCTTGAGCTCGAGCATGATCCTCATAGAAAGCTTGAATCTTGAAATTGAGCCCGTAGCATAGGCAAGAAATCGAGGAAAAATATTTTTATTCTTTATTTAACAACAAAATTGATTTATTTATTTATACTATTTCATTACATAAAACATAGATTTTTATATAAAATATATTTTTATTGAATAAAAATATTTTTTGGTCCAGCTTGAACTCAAGCCAAGTTTTTTAAGAAAGCCTGAGCTTGACCCAAAAAAAGTTAGGCTTGGTGTTGGCCTGAGCTCGAGCCTACAAACCTAAATTTTTGTCTAAGCTCGATAGCCCAGCTTGGCCCGTTGACAACTTAGGCTAAAAAAATGTCAGGCCTAGTGTTTTGGGCCTGAGCTTGAGCCTACAAGCCTAAATTCTTGTCGAAGCCCGACTAAGAGTGGGCCAGGTAGGCCAACAGTCCATTTGATAACCTTAAATTAATTAAATAATTAAGTAAAATAAGTAAATAAATAAATAAAAGTTTATTTATTGTTGGAACGGGATTTGTATAGGCTATCTCAAACCAAAACCAACTCATTGACAAACCTAACTATTGGGCTTGAGGAGAGAGAGTGAGAGAAATGATTTGTTAGTAAAATAAATTATTGATTAGTTTAATAATTTAGTAAATTAAATAAATAAAACTTGATAGATAATAATTTACTTAATTTATTAAAGTAAGTAAATGAATAATTTAATTTAGTAAAATAAATAAACAGTCCGACCCAACCCATTGATAGCCCTAAATTAATTAATTAAATAATTTAAGATGGATTTAAACTAGCCTTGTCTCAATAATACATAAAATTTTATTTATTTATTTACTTATTTACTAAATTATTTAATTAATTAATACTTTAACAATATGACAAATTATTATTGCTAGCAAAGTAAGACCTAGAATCATGTCATTTACTTTACTAAATTTATTTATTAAATTAGATTAGATTAGATTAAATTAATTATTATTTAACTATTTATGATTATGCCACTATATAATACAAAAATACCATAGCAAAAGTTATCTCTCCATCTTTCACTCTCTCGCCTGATTATTTATTTATTTATTTTAATAAATTAAATATATTATTATCCATAAAATTTTAATATTTTTTCCAATAAACTTTTAATTAAAAAAATACCTTTGGCAAGTTCTTTTTTTATTATACAATAATTTACCTTTGACTAATAATAAATTAATTAGATATAATTATTTATTTAAGTATGTTTTTATTTTTTTTACTTATTTATATTAATTTTTTAAGAGCTACACAATGGGAATAGCCCATCCCCTAACCCATAATCCCCCGACTTAGGTGTAGGCACGATTCATCTCAAATCCCACAAGACCTTACCCACTAGGTGGTTGACACCTTGCTATTTATTTATGTTATTTATGTTTCTACTTTTTATACCCGTGTATCACACAGATTTTCTTACTGGTGTTTCCAAATAAGCAAAACTAAATCAGGTGCTCAGCTAGATATTGGACCAGGTGGTTGGCCTTCTCAATAGTCAAAATAAAAAGAATACTAAAAAAGAAATTTCCCTTTTTATGAGTATAAGAAGAATTGAACAATAATATTTCTTGAGAGTTAAATGATTTTACCTATCTACCGTTCTACTAAACTTTTATGCAACGGTTAGATCTCTTTAGTGTTTGTCATTTCATGGGTCCCCTATCATGTCTATAGTGCGAAGTTATAAGTGTTAAAGAAACTCGTTGTTTAGTATAATTTCTCTTTTACCAGAGGGAGAAAAATATCTGGTATCTGCGTTCTGCCCTATTTAAGGTCTTAAACCCTACAATCCTTCCTTTATCTTCATCTCCACTCCTGTCCCCTCTCTCTCTTTCTATCTCATTCTCATTCTCTCTCTCTCTCTCTCTCTGAGTAAGACCCTTAGATCTCCGTCCCCGTTTTTTCCCCCTTTTTCTTACATTAATTTCTCTAATTTCCCCCATTATTTCGAAACCGTTGTTCGGATTTCGCTTGGTCGAGCGCGAAAGTTAGCGCTTTCAGTGCAAATCAATGGCGGAACAAGAGGTAGCGGTAGCAGGAGATGGAAGCCCTGTGCCTTCAGATCACAAGAGGAAGCTTGAAGATGTGGAACCTGAAGCTCCAGAACCGGTCGTTTCGAATGCTTCTCCGGACGAAGCTGCAGCAGATGAGAATGTGAACGCGAACTCCGATGAGGCGCAGAATGATACGGAGAAACCCCAAGAGAGTGCCGAGCAGGACTCGACTTCTCCCAAGGTGAAGCGGCCTCGCCTGGAGGAAGAAACCACCGATCTTTCAGGTTCATCGTTTTTGTCTTTATTTTGAAACCTCGTTTCTTATATCCTCAGCTTCATCTATTTGTTTGGTTTTGTGGATTTTGGAGTTTGCATGCTTGGATATTATAAAAATATTCAAATTGATCTGTTATTCTGAGCCAACTTGTATATTCTTTTAGGCTTATTTTAAGCATTTGGTGATGAGTCTTCTTTAATATTCATAATTGGTCTACGATTTAGGGTTTCGAAAGTTTGTTCCTTTTTTGTGAAGGTTTTTAGAATCGTCATCAAAATTATTTTACTTGGAAATAATAAGTTTTTACAGCATTTAACTGTGACCGCTCATGGCATTGAAGCGGGGGATATCCCTTTTTTCCTAATATTCAGATCTTATTCATTTTTATTCCTTTTTTTTTCATTTCTTCTATTTTTTATAGACGGAAACTGAGCGGAAACCATCCTCTTTCACTATTTATGCTTCATCTCTTTCCTCACTCTCTTATATACATCATATGTTTTTTCATTACATTCAAACTATAGTGGAATAAGCTCACTTAGCGTTGCTTGCAATGCCTTTTATTAGGTCTTCAAATTGGCTGGATGGTTAACTTTGCCTCCTTAGATGGTAGATGCAGTGAATCAATCTGTATGTTGAACAATTGCTGATTGTGATAAGCATCGCATTCTAGAGGCAATTTATTCTGGGTATTCTATAGATGCACATGCCATACTTCCCATCTCCCCCTGCCCTGCCGTCCCTTCCGTATCCATTAGTTGGCTTGTGGATTTACGTCTCTTGAAAAAAGAAAAGAAGACTGCCCATTGTGCTTTTTATATTGTAAATATTTGCTATAACTTGTATATGGTTGAAAAGAAAGAAATTAACTAATATGGCCTTTGTGTTTCTTCTGTTCTTTAGCTGCTGAGAATGGCCACCAGGTGCAAGAGTCAGAAGAGATGCCTGCAGAGAAAGTTGAAAATACATCTGTAGATGGTACAGAAAATGCTCAAGCCCCATCTACTGGTACTGTAAACCTTGAAAATCATGTTCACCAGACTGAAAATGGTGGTGAAGCACTCTCTGGTGAGAATCTTCAGGCAGGCACCAATCAACATCCTTCAGGAGGCAATCTTCAAATAACCTCCATGATTCCCCAACAAGGAGAACTTGCTTCTGCACAACAACCGCCTGCATCCGATACGCAGACTACATCACGGAAAATGGAAGTTCCAAATAATAAGGCATGTACACTAATGATATATGTTTCTGTTTTTTAATCAACATAACTATGCATTCAACTTACATGCTTTTCTTGATCTCGTGCTAGTCTATTTACTCCAAATAATAAGGCATGTACACTAATAATATATGTTTCTGTTTTTTAATCAACATAACTATGCATTCAACTTACATGCTTTTCTTGATCTCGTGCTAGTCTATTTACTAATAGCTGTACTTTCCCTTGAAATCTTTGTTGTAGTCTATTTATCATCTCTCCAACATGGTGCAAAATCATTGTCAGTCAATGTTGTCAAGAGATGTGCTGCATAGGTTACTACAAGTGGAACTAGTTAAGGTTGACTGTAGAATTTTTTGTGAGTTCAAAGTTGGAAATTTGGATGGACAATCCTGGGAAGGGAAAGGTGGTCCTTATCATTTAAATGGGGCTTGCATTATACTGGTTGATGATTTGAATAAATGCATGCACCTTTGCTGGTATTGTAGTTTTGTTGAGAAAGTATGCAATTTATTTTACAGCCTGGGCAATCTGCAAAATTACAAGGGGTGTTTGGTTACCTTTTCTGGAAGCAGCCCTTTTCTTAGTATAGCTATAGTAAAAGATGCAAAAGGACATGATTGACTGATCATTACATGCAAGAGATTTGAATCTATTGCAAATTAAATTATAAAATCCTGACAATTATTATCACTGATATCGGAATTTGCAGCTTTCATATCTTTCCTGTACGTTCCAACAATCTTATGGTAATCCTTATCTTATGTTCTTCATAATTTCCTGCTTGATCAGAGGAACTAATTTGACGCGTATATCAAAATATAAAAAGGAAATCCACAGCCTTTGTTGTCACCTGTAAATTGTGTTTTACATTTGTATTCCAATTTTGATATTTTCTTTTATTTTACCTGTGTGGATATGTTGCTTTTATCCCATTCAGGAAGGGTTTTATGGGGGGTAAATTACAAGATACAAAATTGTGGTAGCCAGCTATTCTTATTATGAATTTATGATATGAAGGAAGTTATGAACATGTCGATCTGATGGAAGTTGTTATTTGTGGTCATGCTAGAAATCCTTATAAAGGGTCCTCATGCAAATATTTTTGTGTATTTATTAAAGGGTCCTCATCAAGTGTTTCATTTTAGCACCACAAAAAAATTTCTAGTGCTGAATAGAGAAAGAGCAGCCAAATTTAGAAACTAAATAAGGTTGGTCTGAGGTTCCTTCATGTTCAGAAAACTTGGTAATTGTGAATGGAAATTTGATCATTTCTTACATTTTCTAGATCAGTTAATAAACTTCTTCTGTAATTGATTAATAGGAGCTTTTCTTTTCTTTATCTTGGGTTATTTGTCGCGCCTTCTTTATCTTGTTTGTTATACGAACAGTTTATAATTTGTTGTTGTTTGCCCATTGCAGGTTGGCGTTCTTATAGGCAAAGCTGGAGATACCATCCGATTCTTGCAATATAATTCTGGGGCAAAAATTCAAATCACACGAGATGCTGATGCTGATCCATATTCTTCAACCAGGCCTGTGGAACTCATAGGAACTCTGGAAAATATAAATAAAGCCGAAAAGTTGATTAAAGATGTTATAGCAGAGGTTCGATTCTGTTTATCTACCTGTTTTGTTCTTTTTTTTTGTGTTTTTCATGTTTCTCTTTTTTGGTTCCCCTAAATTGCAGGTCTTTATATATTGACTGAAGTTTGTCTATATCTTGTTTCAGGCTGATGCAGGGGGTTCCCCTTCCCTTGTCGCAAGGGGCTTTGGTACTGCACAAGCTAGTGGAGCCACAGAACAAATACAGATACAGGTTCCAAATGAGAAGGTAGTTTTTGTAGCCTGGGTGGTGGCATTGTGTGTCTAAATTTTAGTTTATTTATACTAAACTATAATCTTGCACAGGTTGGTTTGATCATAGGGAAAGGTGGGGAGACAATTAAAAGCCTACAGACCAGATCTGGGGCACGCATCCAGGTAGTTGATATCGTATGACCTTGTTTTAAGTTTTTGTGACAATGGAAAAAAATGAACCTACAATATATATAATGTATTTGGATTATCCAAATACTAACAATCTGTTCTCATTTAGCTGATACCACAACATCTTCCTGAGGGTGACCAATCAAAGGAAAGAACTGTGCGCGTGACTGGTAATAAAAAACAGATAGAGATGGCAAGAGAAATGATAAAAGAAGTAATGAATCAGGTTCGATTTTTAACCTTGTATTATTGTGGTTTTATGATTGATGGTTAGGAGCATAAATCTGTCCTCGTTGCTCCTTGTTTTAAATTTAATTATGATCTTTTTGCCTTTATATAACTTATGCCAATTATATCTTTTTTAGTTGCTCAATTGTACTGATGGCATTGCATCATGAGCACATTTTCTAGCTGTTTTAGCAAATTTTGTGGTAATCTTTATATAGACGTGTATCTTTTGTATGGATCTTGAATGAGACATCTATCGAGTTCTTTTGCAATAAATAATAGGCAAATCAATGGATATGGTCTTAAATTGCAATTGTAGGAAAAATAGATGTGTGGTTGTAAGTGCTGAATTTACACGCTATGTCTCTGCTGTAAACTAAAATCTCTTTAAAATTGGCATGCACACAAGTAGTTTGAATTGGAACTTTGATGAAGAGATGTGATATTAAGTTTTTTGAGTGCGCTTAGTCCATTATTGTACTACTTTTTCCCCCAATCTCTCTCTCTGTAAAACTTTATATATGTATTGTTGGTTATGCCTGACATGAGCATCCGCGGTATATTTGTAGTTGTGTAGTGAGGTGAAATCCTATGCATTGAGTAGGCAATTCCCTAGGCATTTTGGATGCCCATTACTGACTAGGCAGGTGGTACAGATATACACATCTTCATGGGGACAAATAACTAATTTTGCCCCTCATCGGTGGAATTTGTAATCCATTTACTGGTCAGTAGGAGTGCATTTAGAGCCAAAATGCTTTATCCTTTTGTGTGCTAGACTGTGCATGGTATAGATATACACATCTTCATGGGGACAAATAACTAATTTTTCCCCTCATTGGTGGAACCTTGGAATCCATTTACTAGTCTGAGATGTCATTTCGGTAATTTACTGAGTTTTGTAATTTTGTAGTTTATGGTTAATATAAGATTTAATAATACATATTTGTGGTTGTGCATTTATATTATAAAATGTGCATATAGTATATATATTTTTTTGTCTGAGTTACATAGTTGTTGACTTGTTGCCTAGGCATTATCTGAACTTGTGATGCCAAAAACACCTATTGCTTAACCACCTTTATTTCATTGATTTGTAAGTATGTTAACATGCACATATCATCTCATCATCATCATTATTCAATCCTTATCCCAACTCTAAGGGGTTGGCAGTTGGCTACATATATCCTGTTTGTTGAAAGTCATATCCATTGTTAAATTTGTGGCACTTGAATCATTCCCATGTCTTTTTTGGTCAATCTCTAGCCCTTTCATCCCCTTCATCATGCATGTGTCTATATATTTAATAACAGATCTTGTTTGCTGGAGCTCTTAGCTCTAATAATTACTATAATTCTAACCAAGTTACATCACAACGAAAAATGCTGGAATCTTGGTTGCTTTTTCTAAATAAATGTTATAACGATGTGCTAATCTACAAAAATCTTTTTGTTTTGAAGTGTCATTGCATGAATGCATGATTACCACTGCTGTGGAGCATGATGAATAAGAATGCATTAAGTGAAGAATATTCTTTTTAATGAATCATTAAATGAAAAATAATCGGATATCAGATAATGTTTGGGTTGGTTACATGACAAATTTATATCTGATTTGTCAAGTGAGAAATCGTCTTTTTATCTTCAAGAGTTGGTTTGACTTTGTGAGCTAGTGTTTTCTAGAAATGATTGCAGTTACATTGGTTAGAAGTAATGCTTTTGTAGGAGGCAAGTTAGGAAGGTTTACAGTCGTGGACTTTTCACTGGTTCAAAATATGACAGTTATAGTTCCGCAGAACTTACTTGGATGCAGAAAATTTGTATGTCTTTGTTAAAGAATAATGTATTCCATGCATGAAGTTTTACCTGTTTACCTTGTACAAAACCAATGTATGATGCATGCAATACATTCTCCAACTGTCACAACCAAATGACACTTTTTATTTGATGAACGAAGATTATTGCATACTTTCTCAATGGGCAATGAGAGATTGATTTCTTGAATAACATGAGGACTTCACTATTGATATATGATCCATGTGAAGATCACTTGAATATACTTGGGAAGATCTTACGTTCAATCTGAGATGTCGGTTGCCATGGTTTATTTATGTTGAAGGTGCCGATTTCGAATTGGTTGGCTTTAACAATGCAGATTTGGCTTTTACCTTTCACATGGGGTCAGCATTGGTTTCTTGGTGTAGCAATAAACATCCATTCTTCACTCTCATCCACTGAAGAGAGGGATCAGGCATTAACCCTCGCGATTGAAGGATATGTGTAGTTGGTAAGATTGCTTTCAGACTTAAAAACTAAAAAAAATAATAATTTAGTAAGACACTATTTCGTGCTAAACTCGGTGTTCTTTAGCGTCCCCCATGTTCAATGCATGAGTCATGCCTTAGAAGAGTCATAACCTGGTGAAGTCATCATTATTGAAGTTTGTATGGGTTCAATACTTCCACAGATTACTGCCAAATGCTACTAGAAACATGTTAAGATATCTCGTATTTCCCAGAATTTGAATTGAGGTTCTGCACAGGCTGTTAGAAAGAGTTAGTGTCCATTTGCAGATCATTGCTGGAATATGATAATGCAATATGATGTTGTCTCAACTGTATGCACATATTTCTTAATATGATGTGTTGTTCTATAGAAGCCAAATCATATCTTACATGTCCCAGAATTGGCAGTGAGGCATATTGAAGATTTTGAAGGAGCTGGTGTCAAATCTAGAAGTTTGGTGCATTGTTTGATGATTTCTTTGAGCTTCAAAAATGAAAAATCTTGAAATACACATCTTCCATGCATGTTTCTACGGTAGCTCGCCGAATGTACCTCGTAGCATATTGGTTTGTTTTACAAAAATGTTTATCAAGCATGTTAATTTGTTAAGCTACCATAACCATGGCTTTGAAAAGTTGTAGGTGCCTATCATGTTGTTAATAACTAGTTTTTTCTTTTTAGCTATGCATCTTTCTCTTCATATCGTTGTCCATACACTTAATGAAAAACCTCACTCTTGTGTGAAGAAAAGTAGAAAACTATAAGTAGTACTATATATATTTAAGGCATGTTGCCCATTTAACAAATAATCATATAATTGTGAAACATTCTTATGTGAGTGGGTATGAATTCAAAACAAAATATCTCTGATTAATCAAGTTGTAGAGGTAGAGCATCACCTGCTATAACGTACTACTATATTTGTCAGATTTAGCAAAGAAGTGGAATGCATCTAAAGGAATTGATCTCGCAGCTATGTTGAACATTCAGTTCTTACCATAGACTGGATATTTGGATGAATGGGCTGGGGATCACATCTTTTTCAATTGGATATGAGAAGCCTTGTGTTTGAGCATATAACTTGACATTGTAGGATTTGACTGCTTTTTGAGCAAGCTTAAGCTGAAAAACTGAATAAGTGAACCAAACTACCCTTACAATTGAAGCTTTTTGAAGCATTATTTTGCAGAAAGGTGATGTGACAGAAAAAAGGTCTCATCAAGAAATAGTAAAAACTTGGAAGGATATTGATAGGATAAAAATTCTCTATATATTTTCTTTTGATATTGATTGGATAATATTAGTTGGCTCCAGTGTTTTAAGAAGCATGATGCAAGGTGTAAGCATCCTGAACAGTATGCTGCCTTACGGCTCCTTTAGAGGAGGGGGATGAGGGTGGGGTGGGGGAGGAAGAAGAGGAAGGGGGATTTTTAACACTAGTTGAA
>NW_010729323.1:114106-155935 GCF_000365185.1 Nelumbo nucifera
TTTTTTTTTTCTGTCTTTTTATGAGGCATATGCTTCTAGCTTGACTCATGCAAAAGGTGTACGTGGCATACACCCCTTGCACCTGGGGCGTACTCATCAATGCCTCCGGCATACACCGCTGGGCTTTTTGGCTTGTGCCTCACCGACTCCTTGAGGCGTGCCTCCTGGTGTACACCCCTCGTACCTTTTAAAACACTGGTTGGCTCTATAGTATGCTACAAATGATGTTTAAGGATATAAAGACTTGGAAATTTTGTAAAGTTGTACTCTAAAAAGAATATGCTAGAATTTTGCTCTACTTTCTTAAGTTACCATTACACTGTCACACTGAGAGGTATGTATGTATTAATCGTGTTGAAAATTTAGAGTTATGTTTTGCCCTTTAGTTGGATTGCTTGGAGAGGGTTAAGGACATTGGAATTTTTGTAAATAATGGATCTGGTCAAATAATGGGGGTTTAGAAGAAGCCTCTTCCTAATTTGTTGGATACAAGACATGAGGAATCCATGTCTTGGATTTGAAAGTTTAGCCAAGACTTGGAGAATGCTCCTTTCTCATTTCACTATAATGATATATACATAATTGATTGCGTTATGATCTGTATCTAGGGATGAACAGGCAAATGTAATTTGGGGTGGTGGTTGCAAGAGTGGATGCAAGATGGGGTCTATAATTCCTGCAAAATTGATACTGCCATTGTGTAAGTACCTTCAAGATTTTCATATGAACATGACCTACATTTTGGATATGTGGTATTGGGTACCATTTGAAATCTCAGGAAGACTACATTTTGTCATGAAAAATATGGAATAATTCTGGTCTTATTTGTGTACATTTGGGAAGGGGGAGATAAATAATTGTTGTGGAAAGCTTACATATGCTCGAAACAGTATTTGACAAGATTGCCATTAGATTGGTCCATTGGATGCTGAAGATAGATTGCTTCAGAAAACATGTTGGGACAAACTCGGTGATACACGTGGAATTTGAAAATTGTTACTGCTGATAAAAGCAGTCATTCTTTTGACTTGGATATTGTTTAGCTTAACGTGCATGGGTGCTTGGCAGTGGCAATTTCTCTGCCATAGGTTGTGTATTTGGAAGTTGCTTGGTTCTCTCTCTCTCTCTCTCTCTCTCTCTCTCTCTTGTAGTGAGGTTCGAAGATGATGGTTGGCGCCTCTTTTTTATTGATTGGATTTCCAAGTTAAATCCCACTCTGCTGGATTCCTTGGCTAGTCAAAGCTTTGGTATGAGCTGGCTAGGAGAGAGGTAATTTCTTGTACCTTTGGTTGTTGAAAGTTGATTGTGGCTCTGCTATTCCCATTGTATGGTTCCATAGGTTTTTCATCCTCTAGGGGAGGCATGTGTTATTTTTTCAGGGTTAAAACATTTTAGTCCACAGAATTCCTAGGTTGTGCAATGTGTTGGCAAAAAATTGGCTAGAAGGGTGGTCTACAGGTTAGAGTTTATGCGTTCAATTCTTTTATATAGTGATTTTATTCATTTTATTTTTCATGCAACGTATCAAATGTGTGCTCTGATTTGGTAAAACGCCTGATAAGTTCTGATACATTTTGTATGTAGTCTGTTTATTTGATGTTCTGATGCCACGTATACAAGGTGGACAATAAATGCTGTATATATTTGGATACGGGTTCTTTCTGCAATATTTCAAATTTCTTATCTATTTGATACACTCAATTGTTAATTCTTGGATGGTGCCAATATCCCAGAGGCCCCACAATGTTAGTTGGAATACTAAATGATATATGAAGAAGGCCTCCTGTCCTTTCAATTTATTTTATTCTAGAAAGTCTGCATGCATATTTCTAACTAAATCTGTGTTATATTTGCTTTTATCAGCCTGTGAGGCCTTCTACTCTCTCTGGTGGTTATCAACAGCAAGCCTATCGCCCACGTGGACCCACCGGTCCACCTCAGTGGGGCCCCCGTGCTCCACCTCCTGCACAGCCAACAGGTTATGATTATCCACAACGAGGTATGTATCCTTCTCAGAGTCCACAGTATCCACCTCCAACATATGGTGGTTACCCTCCACAACAGTCAGGTCCTAGGGGTGGTTTTAGCGCTGGTTGGGATCAAAGGCCCGCAGCTCCTATGCAGGGTCCACCTCAAGGTGGTGGCTATGATTACTATGGACAAGGAGGGGGACATGGTGGTGAGCCTGCTGGTCCTGCCCCTGTTTCCCAACCTGCCCCAACCCCTGCTGCTGCTGGACCTCCCCCTACCCAAGTGAACTACTATGGACAGCCACAGGGTCCAGACTACGGGCAACCTACATATCCCCAGTCAGCGCCTCCCCAGCAGAACTATGGGCATGGATATGAAGAACCAAAATATGAAAACCAACCTCCAACACATCCATATGGAGGTCATGGACATTCTCAGCCAGGGGCTTACCCGCAGCAAGTAAGCACGCAAGCAGGTTATCCCCAGCAAACGTATGGTAAGCCACCGCCTTACAGCATGCCACCACAGGGGCCTCCCCAATCTTATGGGCCACCTAGGGCAAGTCAACCTGGAGATATGCCATATCAAGGTCCTATGTCACAAACCCACTCATATGGGCCAAATGCTCCCCAGCAGTCATTCCCATACGCATCAGGTGGGCCCATGCAACCATACCCATATGGTTCTACACCAGCCACCAATGATGGTTACAACCAACCTCCCTCAGTAAATGCACCTGCTTCAGGTTATCCTCAGCAAGGTGGTCAGGCTGCTCCTGGTTATGGTCAGCCAGGGGGTCAGCCTGGTGCTGTGTATGCTCAAGGACCTACAGGGGGCTATGGGCCTTATACAGCCTCCCAGCCAGGTTATGGTGAGCAACCAGCTCCAAACAGTGCAAATTATGGTTACCAGGGACCTACAGACACAGCAGGTTATGGTGGTGCACCCCAGGGTTCAGCTTATGGTGCACCGTCGAGTGGCCAGGTCGTTTATGCACAGCCTACAACAAATCAGCCAGGTTACGACCAGTCCATGTCTCAGTCAGGTGGTTACGCGGGTGTTCCAACTAATGCACCAGTGGGTTACGGCAAGAGTTTGTCACCTCAGCCTGGATATGGAGCTCAATACGATTCAACTCAGACATATGCTGCCGGTCTTCACTAATTAATTGCTTTGATACTCGTTTTGAACCTTGGGCACCCACCACTATGGTCTGGTTTATGTGGTGATATGTCAAAAGTGGTGGCTTGCTTGTCTATGTCGAATATTGCGGGATTTCAAACTCAGTTTTATCCCTCAGAGTTGGTGACTCGATTCAATGGATTATTCTAGCTAGTTGTGTGTCAGTCTTAAAACGTGCATGCGACTATATTGTTTGTGCACAGAGCTAACTTCTGCCCATTGATGGAATGGTACATGGCCTAGTGTTTAATATAAAATTTTAGATCTGATAGATTCTCTTCCGTGGCTAGTGAAGATTCTCTTAAATGTAAATAACCCTAACCCCCTAATTCCCTTGACGTTTGGGTGGGTAAATAAATCCTACAATAAGCATGTGTATGTTGCGATATTTTTAAACTTTGCTTTATATGTATTAAATGTGTAGAACCCGTCTAATTGTGAGATGTACAAAAGCAACCATAATCGTAATCATGCCTAGAAAGTACAATCGATTAGAAGTCCTTGAAGGCTTTAGAGCTATTGGTGATAAGGCCCCAATGCCTTGGGGTTAAATGCATTTTTATTTGGGAAATTGTCAAAAACTCACCATAACTTTTCAACATTTCTCTTAATATTATCATTTTATCCTTTATGGAAAAATATAAATTATATATACATATATAAAATGCATACGTATATTTTAATATTTAGACATGAAAAACGGAAAAGGTTCAAAAAATATTTTCAAATATAAAATACATAAAAACACAGAAATTACAAAAAATTTAAATAATTTTAGAAATTGCACACAAAATAAATAATTATTTTTAAATTATAGAAACTATAGAAATTGAAAAAAAAATAAAAAAATAAAAATTGTAGAAAAAACAACTAAAATTATAGAAAAACATAGAAATTGCAAATAAATAACAAAAAATATAGGAAATTTTATAGATGGTAGAAATTAGAAAAATGTAAAAAAACAGAAATTATAAAAAATATTAGAAATTATAACAAAACACTAAAAATGTAAAAAAAAATGAAAATTGAAAAATGAAAAGACCCTTTTCCTTTAATTCGGTATTCAAGGGTGATTTGGTCATAAAAAATGTTATTTATGTTGATGTGGACACCTCTGTTAAGAAACATTGATGGTGCATTAAGAGAAGGTGAGCTTTGGAAAATAAAAACTTTTTGAAATGGTGAGTTTTGGACCTTCTGAAAAATTATGGTGAATTTAAGAGAAATGCTGAAAACTCATGGTGAGTTTTAGACAATTTCCCCTTTTTATTTTTAATTATTGGATGATAGTGGGACAAGTGTTAATTGCATTATTATTTAAAAATATTGGGCAATAGTGGGAGTGTACAAAAAGTAATCGAAGATTTCTTGCACTCTCAGAAAGTGATGAGATTTTATCAAATCATTTATTACTGTTGAGATGCAAGGTTTATTGTATTGTAAAGTAGTTTTGAGAAATCTTCTTTTTTAATAAATAAAGTATATAAAAAATACTCCATTCTATGTCTGATCAAACTTAAAAGACAAGTAAATCTGGGAAAAACTCTAGATAGTAGGAGAGGTCAAACTAATTTATCTCAATTACTGCCCAACCATTTTTTATTTGTATTAATAAGCCTAAAATTACATCATTACCCTAAATAGAAAGACTGAAAAGGCCCTACAATAAAACATACTTCTTAAATTGGAACATATAAGTGTATGCTTTTTTTTTTGTTTTTAAAAAGACCACAGATTCATTCAACACTATTTGAGAATGTACAAGTGCTGACCATCTCCTCTGGCTATGGGCGCAAAATGTTCTGATAGCCACGTGGGAGGAGTGCCAAGAAATTCAAAAGGTTCCTTACTTTTACACAGGCTTCATGAGACAAAACAGTTTGACCAGCTGCTGCTGCTGCTGAATTAAAACTTGTTATATACTGAAAATTACAATATTCAAACCGTTTGACCAGCTGCTGAATTAAAACAAAACAGCCATTGTCTTCCCAGCTGGTACTCGGGGCTTTCATACGATCAAGCAGGGATAGAACTGTTGCAGCATCACAAAAATCTTGAACTCTTTGGATGTTGTGGGAGTTGTGGTAGATCAAAGCTTTATAAATTGCTCTCCATTCTGCTTGGATCGGCTTCCACAGCTTGCATGGTTTACCTATGGATGCAAGGAAACATCTCTCAGGATTAAGGATTACAAAGCCATATGATGCGTCACAAAGGTTCCTATGGGATCCGTCAGTAAAGATGTAAGTTGTGTTTGGTGGAGGGTTCAGCTACTGGGCATTATAATGTGGCTTTGAGTTCATGAATTTGTTCAGTGGCGTTTGTGCGAGAGGTGGGGTTAGAGACTTGATGCGGCTAAGAAGTTGGTCTAGTCGAGGGACTTGCTGTTCGAAGTCAAGTTTTCATCTGGCTTCCCAAATGTAGAAGAGGGTGGTGGCTGTCTTCACGAGAAGTTGGAGTTGAGTGACTCTGTCCACGCCGAGGTGATGCTTTTATTCTGATATTAGATGGATCATGGAGTTATCCTTTATTCTGTCAGGGTTGATACCTACCTGCGCATGTAGCCAAATAGCTCAGGTTAAGTCACATCCGAAGAAGACAGGATGAAGTGATTCATCAGTTTTGGAGCAGAAAGGGAATGAAGCTTCTTGGAGGATACCCATCTTCCGAAGGACAGTTCTTGTTGGAGTTGATGGAGGATGATTTGACCCGACCTACTGAGATGATGACGCGTGGACCTGACTCAGCATGAGCAACAGTTCAGTAGCCTGGCTTGACCGTGACCAAGTAACGAGTCTGTAGAACAGCTCGCTACGTTATAGCTCTCTATAGGGGGAGTTTGCTACAACGCGAGCTCCAGATCCCCCGAGCTACTGAGAAGGGAATACTCCAAGATTATTTCAGCTCGCGGGATAGGGAGGCCAGCTCGCTCCAGCACCTGGGCAGAAGAACTGCCCCAAAAACCAACCTTGATAAGGGTCACCTCGAAGTACCCTTGAGAGCTTGTTACAAAGTAGCTCGCGGCAGGGATAGCCTGCTACGAAGTAACTTGCGACTGTGATGCGACGCTCTCAGGAAGCTTCCATCTGACAAGACCGTACTCGTCAGACTGCGCCACATCTCTCGACTGACGGCGTAGTCCCTGCTCGATTGACAGTTTGGCCCACGTCTCTCGACAGATGGTGGTGTGCCTGTCCCTTCGAAGACGTGTCACTCAGCCAAGCGGGTAGTACATTGTAACGATCACCTGCGCAGCCCTGGCAGGTAACGGCTGCGACGGGAGCCCATTGGCGGTTACGCCTAATTTGACAAGAACGCCCCTATAAAAGCCTTTTAAGCAGAGAGGTAAACTCTCTCTCTCTCGAATTAGATCTGAATTTGCACTCTTACTTGCTCACGAGGTAATCTCGAGACATAGTGGTCTAGCGTGATCTACACTCTTAGCCTTTTATACTCTCTCTTCTTCCTCCCCAGCGTTCTAACTTAATTTTCGGAGTATTCTTGCCCAGCAAATCCTCGGGAATCCTTCTTCTTCGTCTTCTCAGGTGCCGTTCGTTGCCAACAAGGAGCCAGTCAGCAGCCAACTAGGAGTGCCCAGATCGTACTGCATCGTTTGGTGCCGTCTGTGGGAACGCTTCTAAAAGCCTTCCTCCAAGCTTTTACAAGACCTTGTTCCAAAAACCTAGCATTCTTCATGGCTTCTTCTAGCAATGCCGGACGTGGCAACAGCTAGAACGCTTCTAGGGAGCAGCCCCATCTTCCTACTGTCTGCATTGGACAGTTTACCGTCCCCCTCGCCATGGACGAAGTCCCCAGTTTGAATGTGCCTCTTATTGTGGCACCTGCCGTTGCCCCGCTCCCTTCTACACTAGGATCGACCTTTGTTGAACCCTCGGTTGTGCCCCCAACGGCCAATCCGAACCAACTGGAGGACTTAGTGCAATGCATGCGGGCCATGCAGGCTGAAATGCAACAGTTCCAACAAATCCAACTCTACCAACAACAAGTGCTGCACCAGGTTTCCTAGTACTAGTACCAGCAGCAGTTTCCCTCTCTGCCTCAGGCCCAACCGTCGCTTCCCCCTCAGCACCTGGCCGCGAAACAGGCCAAACCAACCCGCCGGAGTGAGCGGCCTCGTTGGGGAGAAGCTTCCTAGGTCCAGGATCCAGCCAAGAGCCACGCCTCTTCCCGTAGCAAGAAGGAGAGGCTGGCTTCCCCCTCGGCACCCGCCTCGCAGCCTGTGGGCGGGTCAGAGGCCTCTCACCCAACAAAGCCCGTGTCACCACAACCTTTGCAGTTTGAGCTCTCGTTAGCGGACAACCCGTTTGAGGTCCTGGCAGTGGGCTACAGACAGGGCCTTTCAGTCCAGAGTTGTCACCGGCAGTTCGAGCCTATCGAGCTCGGCAATACCGAAGCGTCGAGCACCAAAGCCGAACCAGCAAAGCAATAGTGAAGACGCCGGTGAGCTCGTCGAACTGCTTCCAGAGCCTCTCCCGAGTTCAAAGGAAAAGAGGAGGTATGCTCAGCTGAAGTGACCATGTGGACGCCTTCCAGTCCTAGATGCACCTAGCACGAGCCAGCGAGTCCTGCATGTGCGTAACCTTTTCCACTACCTTCAAAGTAGTGGCCCGCACCTGGTACCGAAACCTCGCGCCCAGCTCGATAAGAAGTTGGGCGTAGTTCGTGCAGGTTTTCACCTCCCACTTTTTCACCAGCAAGAGATGCCCGCGAACTCAGGAGAGCCTCCTCGGCATAGTGCTAAAGGAAGGGGAGTCCATTCGAAGCTACATCAAGTGGTTCAATGACGCTTGTTTGTAGATACCCGACCTGGATCCCGCAGTTCGCCTCACAACTGCCAAGCGAGGTATCACCCATAAGGAGTTCAAGTGGCACGTAGTTGTCAACCAACCCAAAACCGTAACCGAGTTCCTTAAGCTCGCGGATCGGTTTATTGGGACCGAGGAGGAGATCAATCAGAAGGGCGAGCAGGCCCCAGAAAAAAAGAAAGAGGGAGCCAGAACCCCCGTCTCAGGGCGACAGCAAGAAGAAGAAGGACAGAGCTCGGGGGGTGAGGCCAGGTCAGCCCTCCCGAGCTCCAGCAACAGAAAGGGACTACACGCCCCTCAACACAAAACGGGCTGAGATCCTCATGGCGATCAAGGACGCTCCATATGTGAAGTGGCCACCTCAGTTGAAGGCCGACCCTAGCACCCAGAATAAAAATTTGTATTGCAGTTTTCATAAAGACCACGATCATAGTACCGAGAGTTGTAAAAACCTCTGCGATGAGATAGAAGAGTTCATCCGTCGCGGATATTTACGAAATTTTGTACAAAATAATAATTATAATAATAAAGTAGGTCGACAAGGGGAGCAAAGTAGAGACGCTCCCGAGTCCAGCAGGCAAGCGGAACAACCGCAGAAGCAGCCCCCCGAGGAGAGACCAGTCCGGGGGATCATTCATGTTATAGTCGGAGGCTCGATCGTGGCGGGCTACACCTTAGCAGCAGATCGCACGTCAGCTCGCGAGATCGGATGGGAAGGGCAGAACCCTCCAAAGCGACCAAGGACAGAAGACCCCATCTTCTTCACAGAGGACGATGCACGCGGGGTCCATTACCCCCATGACGACGCGCTTGTCATAAAGGTGAAGATCAATGACTTCGAAGTCAAGTGAGTCCTCGTCGATTCAGGCAACTCGGCAGACATCCTCTTCAAAGCGGCCTTTGACAAACTTCAGCTTCTGGAGAGCGACTTAAAGCCCACGAACACTCCCCTGGTGTGCTTCAACGGAGAGGAAGTTCGACCCCTAGGAAGGGTGATGGTACCTGTGGAAATCGAGACCTGGCAGAGCATTGTGAGGCTCAACCACGACTTCTTGGTGGTCGCAACCCCCTCCACATACAACGCCATAGTAGGTCGGCCGATTACCCATGCTTTACGAGCTGTGGTGTCCACCTACTACTTGGCCACGAAGTTCCCCACGGACTTTGGCATCGGGGTAGCGCGAGGTGACCAGTTTGAGTCTCGCAAATGCTACGTCGCCGCCCTCAATGGAAAAGCCAAAGTGGCCGACAACCTCGAGCTGGAGCGACCCACGGAGCAGAGTGAGGAGCGAGCTGCGCCTACGAAGGAGATCGTCTCTATCCCAACCTCGGCAGAGGACCCTGCCCGAACACCTTAGATTGGCGCTTCCATCGAGGAGCCCCTGCGATCCGAACTGGTACGCTTTCTACTTAAGAATTTAGATGTTTTTGCTTGGTCCGCGGCGGAAATGCCCGGCATAGACCCCAACATCATAACTCATAAGCTTAATACTGATCTTGTAGTTAGGCCCGTTAGATAGAAAAAACACAACCTAGCCCCAGAGCGGTGGAAGGCAGTCGACGAGGAGGTCGTGAAGCTCCTTGCAACCAATTTTATTAGGGAAGCCTATTACCCGAGATGGGTGGCCAACCCCGTTCTGGTGAAAAAGGCTAACGGTAAATGGCGCATTTGCGTCGACTACACCGACTTGAACCGAGCTTGCCCAAAGGACTGCTTCCCACTCCCTAGGATTGACCGCTTAGTGGACGCGACCTCGGGGCATGAATTGCTGAGCTTTCTAGACGTCTACTCGGGCTACAATCAGATCAGGATGGACTCAGCCGATGAAGAGAAAACTACCTTCATAACCGAGCTCGGCCTGTACTGTTACAAGGTCATGCCCTTTGGATTAAAAAATGTTGGGGCGACCTTCCAAAGACCTGAAAATAAACTGTTTGAACCATTGATTGGCCAAAAGGTGGAATGTTATGTAGACGACATGGTCGTCAAAACCCAACTTTCTTGCGACGTAATACAAGACTTGAACTTTGTTTTTGAAATTCTGCGTAAATTCAATATGAAACTGAACCCGAATAAGTGTGCCTTTGGAGTCACCTCGGGTAAATTCTTGGGGTACATTGTGAACCGGCGCGGCATTGAGGCCAACCCGGATAAAATAAAGGCCATCTTAGACATGCAACCACCCCGAAAAATGAAGGAGGTTCAGAGGCTGAATGGCCGAATAGCCGCCCTGAGCCGCTTCATGTCCAACTCGGCAGATCGCTGCCTACCTTTCTTTAAAGCAATTAAAAGCAAAGGGTTCGAATGGACCCAAGACTGTCGGCTTGCGTTTGACGAGCTCAAAAAACACCTTACTAGTATACCCGGTCTTAACCCGATATGAAGAGGGCGATGTTTTAAAGTTGTACCTCTCGGCCAGCGACGAAGTGGTCAGCTCGGTACTAATAAAAGAAGTAGATCGGGTCCAACGACCAATCTACTATGTTAGTAAAGTGCTGCAGGGAGCAGAGACAAGATACCCGAAACTAGAAAAACTGGCCTACGCACTAGTTATCGCAGCCCGAAATCTCTGCCCGTACTTCCAAGCTCACACTGTTATTGTCCTCACTAACAAACCTCTGAGGCAAGTCTTACTCAAGCTCGAGGTCTCCGGTCGACTGACGAAGTGGTCCGTTGAGCTCAGCGAGTATGATCTCCAATATAAGCCACAGACTTCTATTAAAGCCCAAGCCTTAGCAGATTTCGTCGCAGAATGCACTTTCAGCTCCGAAGTCCCTAGGCCGGTTGAGCACGAGGCCCCCAGTTCGGGCGAGCCTGAAGCTTCCAGACCAGTTGAGTCTGAGCGCCATAAGGTTGCTGCCAGTGCGGCATCTCTCCTAGTTAGGCCAAGTGGGAATTGGGATGAGGAACCCTGGATCCTTCACGTAGATGGCTCCTCGAACCAGCAGGGCAGCGGAGCCGGAATAGTCTTGCACGACGACATAAGTGGCACAAAGTTGGAGTACGCACTACGCTTTGAGTTCGCGACATCCAACAATGAAGCAGAGTACGAAGCGTTGATAGCGGGGCTAGCTGTAGCCAAAAGAAATGAAAGCCAAGCACATCATCATCTGCAGCGATTCCCAGCTCGTGAGCAAGTAGGTCATAGGAGAGTACGAAGCTTGCGAACCGACTATGATTGCTTACTTAGCCAAAGTGCAGGAGGCCCTACTCAACTTCTAGTCATACTTCATCAGGCAAATCCCAAGGTCGGAGAACGCTGAGGCCGACGCCCTGTCCCGATTAGCCAACACTAGTGATAATACCATGAGAACCGTTTACATAGAGAACTTTCCTCGGTCTATCATTCTCGGGGGGGGCAGAGGAGGTCGCTCCTATCGTTCAAGCAGAGCCGAGCTGGATTGACCTGCTCGCGAGCTTCCTGCTACATGGGACCCTCCTTGCAGATCGCAATGCCGCCAGAAGGGTAGAGCGTCAAGCAGCCAAATATGTCATGATAGACGAGCGACTGTACCGAAGATCCTACACGCTCCCCTACCTGCGCTGCTTGCGACCTACCGAAGCCAAGCTCGTACTCCGCGACACTCATGAGGGTCTGTGCGACGGACACTTGGGGGGCAGGGCCCTCGCCCAAAAAGCACTAGGACAGGGATACTACTGGCCGGCAATGAAAGCAGACGCCATTGAGCTCGTCAGAAAGTGTGACAAGTGCCAGAGGCATGCCAACTTCCACCCTCAGCCCGCTGCCGATCTCAAGTTTCTCACTAGCCCGTGGCCTTTTGCGCAATGGGGCATAGATATACTTGGACCGTTTCCACTAGCAACAGGCCAACGGAAGTTCCTTGTGGTCGCAGTGGATCATTTCACCAAGTGGGTAGAAGCCGAACCCCTTGTAACAATCACAGCCCGAAACGTTCAAAACTTCTTTTGGAAGAACATCGTATGCCGCTTCGGGCTACCTCGGGTGTTAATTTCTGACAACGGCAAGCAGTTCAAGGACATCAAATTCCAAAACTGGTGCCAAGAGATGGGGATCCGACAGAACTTCACTTCGGTCGCACATCCTCAAGCAAACGGTCAAGCAGAGGTCACGAATAGAGCTATTCTTTGTGGACTCAAAGCACGCCAAGACCGAGCGAAAGGACTGTGGGCATACGAGCTACCCAACGTTCTATGGGCTTACCGAACCACAGAGAAGACCGCCACAGGAAAACTCCCTTCAACGTCACCTACGGCACCAAAGCAGTCATCCCAGCTGAGATTGAGGTTCCCTCGCTACGACTGGAAGCGTACGACGACAAGCAAATGAAGACGAGCTACGTACCAACCTTGACCTACTCGACGAAGTAAGGGAACTTGCATATATTTGGACCACAGCTTATCAACAAAGAGTAGCTTGGTACTATAACGCTAGGGTAAAAAAGCGGAACCTCCGCGCTGGCGACTTGGTCCTTCGAAAAATTATGGTACCTCAGCCCGACGTTGGTAAGCTCAGACCGAATTGGGAAGGACCTTACCGAGTGAAACAAGCTCTCGGGGAAGGAACGTACGAGCTCGAAACCCTTGAAGGGAAACAAGTACCTCGGGCATGGAATATTGTCAATTTAAGGCAATATTACCTATAACTACTGAGTAGGCCATGATCTCTCCTAGAGCCTAAGGGCCAAAATGCCGAGCTAACACGACCTCGGCGCAATAAGACCCAGTCACCTCTATGGCATGGGCGAACTACCGAGTAGACCATGAGTCACTCCCGGAGCCTAAGGGCTAATATGCCGAGCTAACACGACCTCGGCGCAACAAGACCTAGTCGCCTCCATGGAATGGGCAAATTTCAAGGGCATACTATGTCACCCCCTCAGCCTAAGGGCTAAAACACCGAGCTAACAAAGACCTCGGCATCAAGAAAGACTTAGCCGCTTCAGTGGCAAAGGCAAAGTATGAAACATCAGAGGCGTAGGCAGCTCGGGTTTAAACCCCACGAAGCATGGCTTGTCTCGGCACATTGGTTGAACTAAAGTATAAGCAACAAACGTATAGTTCGGGCATACATGGTAACCACTCCGCGGTATACTATAGGGATGCCTCAAACGTAACTACCGAAAGGTCCTATTTCGAGTATGTAGCCCTAATAGCTTGAAGTAATGAGATCACTTTAGCAAAAATAAAAAGAGCACACCATACTTAGAAGAAGAAAAGAAATTTCATTATTGTTTCAAAAAAAAAAAACAACCGAGCAAAACAACTCGAGAAAGTTCAGTAGAAGGTAAAAAGGGCACAACCGCTCAACAATGATCTTTTCAAGACCGGGTTTATGGCACCCGAGAGCCACAAGCCACCAGAAATCAAAGCAGAAAATCGACGCCGCTAGCCTTAGGGATCCACCTCCTCCACCTCGTCCTCGTCCTCCAGGGAGTCAGACCCTTCCTCCTCCGCCTGGTCCGCCGTCTCGGGAGACAGGCCCTTCATAGTGATGCCGTCAAGATTGAGCCCGAAAAATTTCTTTCGGACCAACCAGCGGCAGAGCTTGAATCCGGAGCGGTACGAGCTCGAGCCATACTCCACCTGGAGGTCGTGATACTCCTGAGAGTCTTTGAAGTCCCAGACCGCTCTCTCCTGCTCGGCCTCCACCATGTTGTCGAAGTTCCGAGTTTGGTCCAGAAGAGTGGACTCCAAGTCCCGAACCTTTTGGCGAAGGCGCTCCCTCTCCGCTGCCACCCTCGACGACTCCTCCATGTAGCGCGCGCTCTCTTTCAGAAAGCCTGGCAATCTGCACCTCCTGCTCTCGGACGAGCAGCTCATGGGGCTCGCTCCCCTTGCGAGTGTGAAGGAGCTCGCCCCGAGTCCGGTCGAGCTCGCCCTGGAGCTTCTGAACGTTGACCTTCTGTTTACGAGCATCGCAGGAGTAGACGTGCGTCTGGAGGGCCATGGCATGTATGGTGGTGTTCACCTGCCAACAAAAGACTGGAGAGAAAGGACAACAAAAGGAAGCGAAAGATGGAGGAGAAGAGAAGGACCACTTACCACCATACAGTGAGAGGCGGCGAGCGCGGCAAGATTCCCAGGCTCCATCGCCCCCCACTTAGCGACCTCTTTGTTGCAGATCGCTCTTCGGCTCCTCCGACGAGTCACAACGAAGTCATTCACACCCTCCTAGTTCCCCACTGGGAACCGCGGGTGGGGAAATGACTGAGAAGGACCTGAAGGGACTACCCCTTGCTACGGGAGATTGCCCTCTTCGAGGCTGGCCTCGCCAGCACCTCCTTCAGATGGAGGCGGCGTGACCTCTTCACTTTGCGCTTCTGGTTGTTCGAAAGGAGGCGGCGTGAATCAACACCAGACATAATGGCTGTTGAAAAAGAAACCACAAGATATCAGTTCGGTAAAGAACAAAGTACATGTATATACACAACATTACTACAAGACACTACGTGACCTAAAAAGACAACCTACCCGGACTCAGGCCGGCCTGCACGAGCTTCTCCTGGGTCAAGTAGTCCGAACAAAGGAAGTCTACCGATGCCTAGGACAGCATCGTTTTCCGAGTTTCGGGGTCCAGCTCGGCCCCGGGGTCCTGGATGGCGCCCCTCGAAGAAGTTGGAAAGGGCCACCCCTCGGGGTTATGGACCACAAAATAATCCCACTTCCAGGCGAGAATCTTATTCGGTAGCTTGTACAAGAGCTTATAGCCGCGGTGGGGAGAGAGGTAGTAAAAGCGCCTCTCTGGTGGAACCCCAGGAGTGGCATTTTTTATACAAAGAATGGAGGCAAAGATGTCAAGGTTCAAAGGAAGACAATACTCATAACACAAAGATATAGTCCCAACCATGTTCCGAATAGCGTTGGGATGAAGCTGATCAATGGTGACGTTAAAATGGTTTAGCACCTCCACTATTAAGGGGTGCAGAGGGAGACGCAGGCCAGCCTCGAGCTGTTCCTGGAAGATAACTATATCATTGGAACCATGCTCCCAAGGGAAGTTGCTAGTGGGGAGGCTATAAACCAAGTCCCTAGGGAGGTGAAAATAGCGGATTAGAGACCTGAGTCTCTCCGCCGTCATGGAGGAAGGGCCGAAAGTATTAGGCTCCCTCCCCTGGGAAGTAGATGCTACATCACCGAAGGTGTCCCGAGCCTTCGGGACCTGCTCCCAAGCTCCCCCCGAGCTCGAGGGAGCATCGTCGTCCTGGTTACCGCCCCGGTGGTAGGTATGGTGTGGGTACCTAGACATGGTTGACAATGACTGGGACTCACCAGAAAAGATGAAACGAAGTAAACTGAGGAACTCAGGTAGACTAGATGAATGTGCGACCTCAGAATCCGAAGGCAGAAAAATGGCATGAAAGGAAATGAGGCCCAGGGGGTCCTCCAATTTATAGTCACTGTACCCCCGAATCAACGGCCCAGATCGAAGCAGATCTGACGGTTCGCAGTCAAACTGACCACACGCCTTCTGAAATCGAAATGTGACCGGCTGCACGTATCCCATGATTGGGGTAATGACGGCTGCACGACATCCGGAGTTAAGAGCCGCTTCAACATGTTTTTGGTATTCAAAAAGTCAAAAAATCCCTTGATTCCCGTGTAGGCATTTAATATGAGCAGTCAATCAAGTTTGAATTTCGGTCAAATCAATCCATCACACTCCATGAAGTCATCGTGCTAAGGAAACACTCTTAGCTCGAGGAGTGGGGAGAAATTGATGGAGGATGATTTGACTCGACCTATTGAGATGATGACACGTGTACCTGACTCAGCATGACCAACAACTCAGCAGCTTGGCTTGACCGTGACCAAGTAACGAGTCTGTAGAACAGCTTGCTACGTCATAGCTCTCTATAGGGGGAGCTCACTACAACGCGAGTTCCAAATCCCCCGAGCTACCGAGAAGGGAATACTCCAAGATTATTTCAGCTCGCGAGCTAGGGAGACCAGCTCGCTCTAGCACCTGGGCAGAAGAACTGCCCCAAAGACCAACCTTGATAAGGGTCACCTCGAATTACCCCTGAGAGCTTGCTACAAAGTAGCTCGCGGCAGGGATAGCCCGCTACAAAGTAACTTGCGGTTGTGATGCGGTGCTCTCAGGTTGCTTCCATCTGACAAGACCGTACTCGTCAGACTGCACCACGTCTCTCGACTGACGGCGCAGTCCCTACCCGATTGACAGTCTGGCCCACGTCTCTCGACAGATGGTGGCGTGCCTGTCCCCTTGAAGACGTGTCACTCAGCCAAGCGAGTAGTACATTGTAACGATCACCTGCGCAGCCCTAGCAGGTAACGGCTGCGACATGAGCCCAGTGGCGGTTACACCTGATTTGACAAGAACGCCCCTATAAAAGCCCTTTAAGTAGAGATGTAGACTCTCTCTCTCTCGAATTAGATCTGAACTTGCACTCTTACTTGCTCACGAGCTAATCTTGAGACATAGTGATCTAGCGCGATCTACACTCTTAGCCTTTTATACTCTCTCTTCTTCCTCTCCAGCGTTCTAACTTAAGTTTTGGAGTATTCCCGCCGGGAAAATCCCCGGGAATCCTTCTTCTTTATCTTCTCAGGTTCCGTTCGTTGCCAACAAGGTGCCAGTCAGCAGCCAGTTAGGAGTGCCCGGATTGTGCCGCATCAAGAGTGATTCCCATAAGAATTTCCACATGAAGAGATGGATCCTCTCTGGGGTTTGCATTCTCCAGATGTCCTTTGCAAATGCCATTTACTGTGGAGCTGTTGGGAGAGAAATTAATAAAGGTTTTGTAGGCTGACTTGATTGTGAAGGGGCCTAACTTGGTATGCTTCCAGAGGAGGGTGTCCTGCAGTAAGGACTGATTGGGGTGGGTATGAAGGATGCGTGACATCTCCCCTTCAGTTAATAGGGAACTAATCGGCTGGATGTTCCATGTGCCATCTGGATTCATAAGGTCTGAAACTTTGATGTTGCTCTTGTCGATGTTCAGCAGGTTTATCCCATTGGGGTTGCCTCCTCCTACTCTCTTCACAGGCATGTTCTTGAAGATCAAGGACAAACGGGTCTGGCTCTATTTTTGCTACGATAATCTCACCAAAATGTGTGCCTATTGCGGCCTCTTGGATCAGCAGGCCTCAGATCCCGCCCCGGACCCGGACCCAAACCCGAATCCGGAGACCCAACAGGCCTCACTTACACCCTTGAACTTGAACCCTCAAACTCCATTTCATGAAGGCGACCTCCTTGAATCTTCCTCCGAGGGACTGGGACTCCCAATCCAGGCATCCCCTCCCATGAATTTGGCTACCCCCTCCGGGAAAAGATACAGAACACCAACAGCCTCAAGCAGCATGAAATCTAAGAAAAAGAAAATAACCAAGCTGCACCAAATGTATGACTTATAGGCCTTTGCTGAAGAAGTAACAATTTCTCCACTAACAAATTTCTCTCTTACAAGGTAAGGATCCACTTTTTTTATGAAACATTGGATTGGAAAAATGTAAATAGCTGCCTGGTTATCATAATGGCAGTTGAAACTACTACTCTTATCTCCTATAATAATTGTTTCAGCCACATCAACTCACAAGTAGTATGATCTATGGCTTTGCACTCCTACCCACCACACTTTGCTTTTTTACTTTTTCAAATAACCAAAATTGCTGTTAGGAACGTGGAATACCCAGTTGTGGACTTTCTACTTGTAACCGATCCTGCCTAATTAGCAGAGCGTAGTATCTAATAATTTCCTTCCTAAAAGACTGACCTTGGATTCTACATGAACTAGATCAATAGCCTAATATTAAAAGAAGTGTCTAGCGTTGTAAGGGTGAAATAAATCATTTTACCTACTAATCTTTTGTACCGTCTAGGGTCTATGAAAAGCTCCCCCTCATTATCAAACATCTTCACATTTGGATCTATAGAAGTATCCATTGGTTTTGGGAAAGAGATTCCCCACTTCCACCTTATTATTTTTATGCCCAAAAAAATGTCAATTGCCCTAAGTCCTTAGTCTAAAATTGGTTTTGTAAAAACTATTTCAACTCTTCAATACCATGTTCATAACTTGCTGTAATATAATGCCATCAACATAAATGGCTAAGACAATATCCCTACTACAGGTCTGTGGAGTTAGGCACTAGGACAGATGGAACTAGGAAATGTTGAGGGAAGGACAAAATTAGTTGTAGGAAGAGTTTCAAATCTTGGATCGAAGATCTGAGAGGGTGGGGGTGTTTTTGGAGGTTAAAGGTAGTATTCACTGAAATTTTCGAAGGCTACGAAGCAAAAGGTGTGAATCTCTTAGAGAGATTCCCTTTTTATAGATTTTCTTAGGAGGGAAAATCTTTCTCTCCTCGAAAGCTCCTTTTTGAGTTTGTTATGAAGTGAATCAGTTCCCGCCATTTTCTTGAAGGTTCCTTGTTAAAGTTTTTACAAAGTAGTTTAGTTTTCACCACTCGGACTAGTTAGGGTTTCACCATATGTCCATGTGGTTACCTTGATACTTGGGCTTCCAACCTTTTTTGTCATGCACATTTGAGGACGTGAGTAGCTACGACCCTTCATAAGTCTTTAAGGAGTTGTAATGAAGAGCTAGGTTGACAAGAAAAGGTGACAAGGGTGGAATAATCACAGAGGTGCAATACTCATAGAGGTGTGATGAGTGTAATAAGGTCGGAGGGGGATGAGATGAGAGCATAATGAGATTAAAAAGGATGTGATGAGAAGCCAAATGCGATATGAGGAGTTTCAATGCAACATCACAATGTAGTGCTTTACCATATGCCTAGGTGTTCATCATGATCATCATCCATCACAATAAGTGTGACAATGAGTTCCATGTAATTACATTAGCCCTTGATCACTTCTATCATAAGCAGGATTTCCATAAGTTATTTAAGGTGAAGCCAAAAGAGGAAAGAAAGAAGAAGAGAAGAAGAAGAGAGTTATGAAGGTGCGCGTTTAGTTATTGTTCACATTAGAGATAAGGCTTTTATATTTTTGGTAAAAAATACAAGTTTTCCCTTACTTGGGCACTCAAATACAAGAGGGAAAAACCCAAAAAAGCCATTATATCATATTACAAATTCTAAACACTCCCCTCAAGTTGAGCATAGATATCTATCACGGTAGCTTGCCTAGGGTATTATCGAACTTCAACTTGTGAACTCATTTAGTAAAGCAGTTAACAAGTTGATTCTCAAATCTTACAAAGGCAAGCAAATTTCTCCACTATCAATTTTCTCTTGGATAAAATGTTTATCCATTTCAATATGCTTTCTATGATCACGATAAATAGGACTATGAGCAATGTTTATAGTTGCCTAATTGTCATAGTAAAGTCTCATAAGATTTTCTGTTGGGATTCCCATTTCCATTAACAAGATCTTTAATCCCATGCATCATTGCCTTGTATTCAACCTCTACACTAGAGGGAAAAACAACAAATTGCTTCTTTCTCCTCCAAGTTATCACATTACCCCTAACTAAGGCATAGTAGCTAGAAGTAGATCTTTTGTCATCCATTGACATTGCCCAAATTACATCTATGTAGGCCTCAATCTTCAAATGCCCATGATTGGAGTATAACATTCCTTTACTAGGACACCCCATCAAGTAAGTGAGAATCTTGTTGATAGCTTCCATGTGAGAGGTTTTGGGCTCATGCATATGCTAACTAACAATACCAATTAGATAGGATATATCCAGTCTTGTAAAGAAGACCAACCAGTCTTTGATAGACCTCTCTATCTAGAGGAACATCTCCATCTATGGGCATTCAACTTGTGGTTAGGGTCAATTGTGGTTCCAACTGATTTACACCCTAATTTTCCAATATCATAGGTCAGGTCAAGAACATATTTCCTTTGAAAAATGAAAATATTCTTCTTTGAAATCTTGCTCCTTTAATTCCCAAAAAAGTATTTAAGATCACCCAGGTCCTTTATTTCAAACTCAGAGGCAAGAAAGAATTTTAGCTAAGAGATTTTAGAGATGTCATCCTAAGTCAAAACAATATCATCTACATAAACTATCAACAATCACTCGATCATCATGCCTACTTGTGAACGAAGTATGATCAACTTGAGATTGAGAGAACCCGATTGTCTAGATTACTCTTTTGAATCTATTAAACCAATATTTAGGAGATTGTTTGAGTCCATACAAGGACTTCTTTAAATGACAAACCTTTTCTCTCACTATTAGGAAGACTTAACTCTTGGTGGTAAGTTCATATAAACTTCCTCTTGTAGGTTTCCATTAAGAAAGGCATTTTCATATCCATTTGATATAAAGGCCAAGAGAAGTGTGTTATAAGAGACAAAATCACACAAATAGAACTCATTTTAGACATTGGAGAAAATGTTTCCTAATAATTAATGCCTTACATATGAGTATACCCTTTGACTACCAACTATGCTATCTTTCAATAAAACGATCAATATTGTTTTTAATTGTATACACCCACTTATATCCAATTGTAGATTTATCCTTAGGAAGAGAGACAAGCTCGTAAGTTTGGTTAGTTATGAGGGCATCCATCTCTAGGTTCATAGATTATTTCCAACAAGGTGATTGCACTACCTCTGGGACATTGTGAGGAATAGAAACAAAAGAGATAACAAAGATATAGGCACAATAAGAGGGTGAGAGAGCATCATAGGAAACATAATTAGTGATAGGATAGTTGTTGCACTTTCTCTTTCCCTTGTAGATGGCAATGTGAAGATCAAGATTAGGGTCAATGATAGGAGTATCTATAGGATCAAGAGGAGTAGGATCAAGGTTACCTAATTCTAGGTGTTCATATTGTAATGGATATTTAGCATTAGGAGTCACCTGTTTTGCCGCCTGATAAAAAACTACTGCCAAGACCAATGACGATACACATGAGGGGGGGGGGGAGGAAGTGAAGGAATGGTAGTAGAAGATGGATTGAAAGTAGAAGATGAGTCCATATCAGGAAAACAAAAGGGAGTTCAATCTTCACTAACATTTTCCCCCTGAAGAGAAGGACGAGATGACTAGAAAAAGGTGGAGGACTCGGTGAATGTAACATCCTTAGAAACACATCTCCTTCCAGATTGAGGATTGAAGTGGCAATACCCTTTTTGGATATGAGAATAACCAAGGAAAACACATTTGATAGATTTAGGGTCAAATTTGTGTCTAGATGAACTCATATCATGAATAATGCAGAGGCAACCAAAGACCCTAGGATGGAGACTAAAAGATTCATCAGGGAAAAGGAATTGATGAGGGGATTGAAGTTTAAGGCTTCTTGATGAAAGTTGAAGAGGTACACAATCATCTCAACAACATCTCCCCAAAAACGAGTGGGAACATGAGTTTGGAACAACAACCCTCTAGTAATTTCAACATGTCTATTCTTTCTCTCATCAACCCCATTTTGTTGTTGAGTACAAGTGCACAAACTTTGGTGGATGACTCCATTTTCTTCAAGAAATACTTGCAATTGATTTTCAAAGTATTATTTTGCATTATTATATCCTTAAAAACTGACCCAGAGGTTGAACCATTTTTGCCTTCGGGTGATGGGTCATCGGGTTGATCGATCGGGTCGAACAGTTCAGACCATCCCGCATCATCACCTATATATGTATTAAGTATATATGTATTTATATATATATATATATATATATATGTGTGTGTGTGTGTGTGTGTGTGTGTGTATGTATAAATATATATTTTAGCAATAAATAATGTATAAATATGTTTAAGATATGTTATATGTATTATTTTATATTTAATATATGTTTTTTAATTTTTATTTATAAAAATATTAAAAATTTCAATTTAAGGCTAGAAAAGGTTTTTTTTTTTTTGTGAAAATAGTGGGGCAAGACGCCTATGTCACTTGGGACACAGATCTCGAAAAGTTACCCAAAATAAAAAAATCCCCCCAATCGAACATCGGAGTGCAAAGTTATGGCCTCTAAAAGTTTTGTATGTATTGAGTGTGCAACTCGCGACCTACTCACCGGGTTGAATGGGTCAACGGTTGAATCGGCCGGGTTGAACAATTTTTGACCAAGTCAATAGTTTTGACCGTTTGATGGGTCTTGACTGAACCAAACCCAGAATCTTGGCCGGGTGACGATTTGAATGGTAGGACCAACGGGGTTGAAAACATTGATTAGATCTTACTATTTTAATTCTCTTATTAAAATGTATTTCCACCATATTCATAAAATTTTGGATAATTTTAGGAACTTCATCTTGGCTTCGCATCAAGTAGAGCCATGTGTATCGAGAATAGTCATTAATGAAAAGAATGAAGTGCTTGTAATCTCCCATACAAGGCATAATATATGGGCCCTATACATTAGTGTGAATCAAATGAAAAGCAACATTGCTTCTCTTATTACTTGCAATGTATATGGTTCTACATTTTTTTTTGATAAATGATAAACTTCATAATTAGGACTAAATTTTGATACTAACTCAAACAACTTTGGAAACAAAAAGTTTAACATGACCAGAAGATACATGGTCAAGACGATAATGCCAAAGTTGCAAAAGACTCAATTTTTTACTTGTAGGGAATTCAACCTAACACAACATTCCTTGTTCCAAAGCTTTATAAAAATGGTAGATTCCCTCAACTTCATGTCCATTTCCTGTCATCCTTTTCATGCTCAGGTCTTGAAAAACACAATGGGTAGGAAAGAAAGTTACAAAACAGTTATGAGACTTAGTAAGAGAATTAAGAGATAATAGATTTTTATGCAATTAGGGAACATGAAGGATATATTTTAAGGAAAGGTTGTGGGCAAGATTTACTTCACTTAGATCAGAGATAGGAGCCTAGGATCCATCAACAACTATAACTTTACCTTTCTCAGTGGTCATTGTGTATGGAGAAAAAAAGGAAGAAATACCAATCATGTGGGCACTAGCCCCAGAGTCAATAGTCCATGGGTTATTAGTGGAGAGGTAAGCAAGTGCAATATCCAAATTAACATATGCATTGGAAGGATTACCAAAACTAGAGGATGTCCCATTCTTCTCCAAGTGAATCAAGAGGCCTCTTAATTTATCCATTAGATTAAAAGACTCTTAAGAGGAAGTCATAGGAATGGGTGGATAAACATCATTACCAACTACAACCAAGTGTGCATTGCCCTTCTTTCATGTCTTAAACTTTTCAGGCTTTAGGTGAGGATGAAGCTTCCAATGTTTGTCCTTAGTATGCCAAGGCTTCTTATAATATTCACAAATTACATCATCAGATCTCTTAGTGATTATAGAGTTACTATTTCTTTGCTTGGGCTTAAAGGACATGAGAGCAAAATCTCTAACCATAGGATATGTCATCATGGTTGCTCTCCTACTCTCTTCACTCTACACTAGGGAGTAGGAAGTAGTGAGAGAAACAATGTTTGCACTTAGGATATGCTGTTGAGTAAAGTCAAATTGAGAGTTTAACCCTGCCAAGAAATAAAAAACATTATTCTTCTCAACATATTTCTTGTATTGCTCCCCATCTTCTGAATCTTTTCACTCTAAGGCCTCCAAATGATAAATTAAGTACTATAAGGAGAAGTGCATAGCTATAGTCCTCTCCCCCTAAAGCTGTAAAATGAATCGTGTTGAGCTGGTACAGTACGGATCGTGGGCCATCTCGGGCTATGCATCCCTTTCTTGGGATAATTTGGGGGGTTGGCCCAACATGGCCCAGGGCCTGAGCCCGTGTGGTTATTTATTTATTTATTTTTGTTAAGTAAAACTAAAATACTTAACTTTCCTTTGGGAATTAATTGAAAAACAAAAAATCTAACAAAGAAATGAAAAAAAAATACTTAACCAAATACAAGTCAAAGACTCAAAGTGGACAACAAATTAGAAAAAAATAGGAATATTGTATTATTTAAATTTGAACAATACAATGGTTGGATGATTGAAATGTGGAAAATGGAAAAAATTAATAAACTATAAAAAAATAAAATATAGTTACAAACTGAAAATAAAAAAATTACATTGTTGAACAAATATCAAGTAATTTAAATAAAATTAAAACAAAATTTGCAATAATTTGAAAAAATGCCATACAACTATTGAGTATACAAAAAATATTGACTTCATCATTTTCTTTAAATTGCACCTACACCTCCATCTCCTTGGATTTGATCATCTGCTTCAAGTGAAGCATAAAGTGTAGTGTCATGCCCTCCTTTGTCTTGTAATCTATCCTCAGCATCCAGTCAATCTTTAAAGCAGGTGCATATCTCCACACTTTCATCACTCATGCAACTTCTCTTGTCATCCAACACCCTAGTACTTGCACTAAAACAAGACTTCGATGGAATTGTAGACATCGGAGGGGTTATTAGATAATGTGCCATGGCTGCAAGGATTTGATAATATTTTTCATGTTCACTCCACCAGGCTAAAATATTAAAATTATTCATTTCCTTTGAGGTGAAGGAATCACATAAACTAGAAAATTTCCTTGTAAATAAAAATTAAGTTCAGTAAATGAACTTGTTGATGAAGAGGCATTAGATTTTTGCCTCTTATTTATTAGAGACCAAGTTTTTTTTTTCCACTACTAGAACTAGTTTAAGAAGTGGCAGATGCACTTGTACAAGTTGTAGATTTCTTATGCCTTGTTATTTCAGATTCATATAAACTATACATTTCAAATAATAAACTATTAATTTCTTGTTTTTTTTTATTTCTAATTTCAATATTCATATTTTCACAATATGTTTTAAGTAAAATATATATTAATATTCATATTTTTTAATTGAGATTTTAAAATATTTATTGCTGAATCATTACTATTAGCATTATCAAAACTAATAGAAAATATTTTATTGTCAATTCCATAAGCATGTAAAGCATTTATAATACTTGCAGCCATAACCTAGTAAAATTAAAATTCTTTTTTGTAAAAGCTAGTTTTCATCAATAAAATGACTAGTAACACATATAACTTATATTAAATTTAAAGTTTCAAATATTAGAAGTAATTACAACTTTAGAATTAAGATTTGATAAAATACAAATTAATTTTTTTTATATGAATAAATTTTTTTAAAGCATCTGATCTAATAGTATTCTTAGAAACTTTTTTAAATTGTGGGTTTACAGAATTACGTAAAAATTTTTCAAGTTTAGTATCTTCATCCAACAAAAATGGTTGCTCAGCATGTCCAATATATTTTGCTAACTTGCCTCATTTTTTCTTAAGAATATTTAAAAGTACCAAAAACCCCACACCCAATTTGTGTTTGTGTTGTTTCTTCTTCTTCTTCTTCTTCTCATGGGAGAGTAAATGTTTGCCTAAGTGGCCAATACCACCCTTGCTATAGTAGCTAAAGTCTTTTCTACATTTATGGCAAACAACTATTTTTCCCTTCCCCTCAACCTCCTCTACTTTAAATATTTTCCAAACTGGGCTAATCAAATTAATGGCATTCTTTATCTTTCTCCTAGTATTAGTACTAGGGGTGAAAATTCCGTCAATATCAATAGCACCATATCGGTGCTAATACTATCATGTTGCGATTGGATATCATTGGCATTAAACATGTTGATGTTGGAGAATTGGTTTTGAGAAGAGCCGATCATTTTTTAAATTCTAAAAAAATAAAAATTAATTTAATTGCACTTACCCGGATTGCCGGTTCGGAATCTCAATTTGATTTCAACAATTGAAGCCTCTAAGCCTTCCAAATTGCTAACTTGAGATACTTGAGCAAGCCTTCTTATTGAAACTTCAATAAAGTTGAGAATTAGAGAGTAGATAGAGAGTATGATGATGTATGAGAGATTGAGAGAGTATGAGAAGAGAATTCTTGAATTGGTCTGATGAGAATGGTGGAGGATATGGCTATTTATAGGAATTCATAATAATTTAATTGCCCAAAATACCCAAAAAATAGTCATTTTTAGTTGTTGAGAGGGGTATTTTGGTCATTATAAAGTTATTTATCACTTTACCTAAGTGCCCCCTCAAACTAGCTTTTATACAGTTGTTGGGGGGGGGCATTGTTGTCATTTTTTCTCCCCCCAAAGCCAAAATACATAAGTACCCCCTATATAGCTGTTTATAGATGTTGAAGGGGGTATTTTTATAAAAAAACCCCAAAAAAGTTGAAACTAGCCATTGGGAAGGGTACCCCCAATAAACTAGTTTCTCAGGCGGGCCATGGACCCATGGGCCGTGTCGGAACGTGGGTTGTAGGCGGCACGACACGCATAGTTGTGTCGTGCTATGTCGACCCATTGACATGAAACCCCCAACCTGGCAGGACCCACATTTTGTCATGCTAGGTCATATCGGGCCATGGGCAGCACAACCCTTTTTATAACTCTATCTCCCCTGATGCAAAGTACAAACTTCCCTATGGAGCTGATAAATCCTAGCAGTGTTTTTGGCTTGAGATAGGTGGTTGTGACCCTATCCCAAGTATCCTTAGCGGTGGATAAGAACATGAAGTTATGAGTTATATGTGGCTGCATGGAACAAACCAGTGACGACATTACCATCAGATTGTCTTGCTCCCATTTAGTAAACTTTGCTTCTTTTGATTTAGGCTTGATTTCCTTTTCGGTGATGAAATGTAGCTTATCTCTTCCTCCAATGGTAAACTTAGCAATCTAGAAAGTTAGTTCCATCAAGTTTCATAGTGGTTATCATGCCACTAGAGGTATCCCCATTTCCTAAAAAGACTCTGGAAACCAAGTTAACATCCTTAGAAGCTTCCATTCCTTAACTAGGACAAATTTTAGTCATAAATAATTCCAAGCACCACTGGCACACAATAAGGCCAAGGGAAAAGCTATCACATGGATAAGAAGCAATAATAGCCCCAAGAATAGTCTGGGCAGCAAAATATAGGAAGAAGACAAACCTTAAAAAATTTCTAAGGTTTGGAAAATTATGGGACCACTTCCCATCTTCCTAGAAATATAAAACGAGCCAAATGAAATAAGTTTGAAGGAGAAACACTCCATTAGAGGCGTTGAAACAACCTCAAAATCAAATCTGATATTTTTTTTTTGTGAATTTCCTTTTGGAAAAATCATAACAGATCGTAGAAGTTTCACATGGAGGTGAAACCTATACCAAGAAACCCCTAAATTCAAGGTGATTTGAACCATACCAGTTTCAAGGATGGTTGCTGCTACTTGTACGAACTATTGAAATCATCTGGTAGTGGTCTAATGTCAGTAGGTTGCCTCTAGGGTAACAAACAACAACATAAGTCTACCTTTGAATCAATAAACTGAATGCATTTATGTAGACATGGCCTTCATATTATATTATATAATGAATGCTATTTTTTGTATTCTTTCTGATTTTTCATACACTTGCAATATGAAATATGAAATATGTATTCTTTCTCTTTGTCATATACCTAACTTACTGGACCTGTGATGTTATTCAATGATAACCAAATTGCCATCAAGATAATAAAGAATGGTGAGGTCGTCCCTAAAGGGAAACATATTTATCTCCAATACTAGTATTTGTATGATGTATACCAAAGGAATGAGATCCTGATCGATTATGTGCCCACAAAAGATATGATTGCCAATTCATGAACAAGCCCATTGTGTTTCAGATTATGTGAGGCATGTATGATTAATGGGATTGGTTGGTCAGTACTCATCTCAGGCCAAACCAGCCAAGTGGGAGATGATGGAGGAGTGGCCATAGACCCTTATGAGTTAAATCCTCAACATGTTGAATAATCTAGTGGCCATGTGATAAGCCACATATTGATGGTTACTTGGTTTTCTCTGTGTTACACATTCATACACCAAGTTTTTCACATTATTATTGTTATTATTATTATTATTATTATTATTATCATCTATTTTCTATATAAAAATGTGTTTAGTTGTTTATTTCTTTGAGTTTTCCTTACACAGAGATACCGTTACTTGAAGTATTAATTGGATCCAATTCTCAATTGGGTCAATGGAAGTCCATTTGGCTTGGTGTAGGCTGAGTGGTCAAGTGATAAAATCCTTGGCCAGTGAGACACTTGTGTCAATCTAAAGGGGCTTGACTTGGTCAACAAATGGTCCTCTCCCAATGTTCCTATTTGCATTCGATGTACAAAGAGATGTTGGGGAGTTAGACATGTTATATATATGTGGATGTGTGCAGTGTTGTCTTAAAGAAAAAGCTATCACTCCCTTCTAAAACTGTGAGCTCAATTCGAATTTAGCAGTGTCATGTTGCCTATGCTTCAGTGGGAAATGTCTCGGGTCTGTTCTTGTGTATTATGTATTTTCATTTTGCAAGTTGAAGAAGTGGACCTTTCATCTCCAACGTTTTACTTTTCTTCAGATTGGTTCTTCAGTCTTGTACAAAATGAAAATCCAACTCAATATTTTGCTCTAGGCATGATGGACCAGGTTGGAAGAAAGGTAAGTGGAACTAATGTTGTCACACCATATAGTAGGTGAAGAAGAAGGGAGACTAATCTCAAGGAGCAGGTGTATCCAAGTTAATTCAGCAGCAAAGATGGAGAGGGCATGATATTCAGCCTCTGTACTAGACAGTGACATAGTAGAATGTTTCTTGGAGGACCAAGAAATGAGGTTGTTGCCAAAGAAGACACAATAGCCACTGTGAGAGCGCCCATCATTTGGACAGCCGACCTGGTTTGAATCACAAAACCCATGTAATCGAACTAAATCAGATTTGGTGATTTGAAGGCCCAGAGATAGAGTGTTCTTCGCATAGTGTAGGATGCACTTAACAACAAACTAATGTGAACTGGTTGGTTTGGACATGTACTAAGAGACCTTGTTAAGGACACAAGAGAGGTTTGGATGGGTCAAAATCATATACTAGAGAGCTCTAATTGTGCTTTGGAACAATGTAGGATCATTAAAGAACTCCGAGTCTAAGACAGAGAGCTTGAGATTGGAAGCCATTGGTGTTGGATTTTAATCTCATTAGAGATTAAATCCAATGGTGTTTGATTGATCAATTACATGAAAAACACACATGCACGCATATTTTGGAAAATAGTTTTTCTCTTACTAAAACCAATTTTCAACTTATCTTACATTGGAAAATTACTAAACTTGTTTTAAGTTTTTAAATAGGTACTTATTTACATTCCTTAGAAATATAAGAGAGTATGGAGGCTTGCTATTGTGCAACGTGCGCGCACGCATGTGCGTTCATGTGTACAGTGCAATGGGGTACACTTTGCTTGCACTTCGCGTGCACTTGCGTGGTTTGCAAAGAGCAGCTTTGACTTTTGGTGCAAGGCTGACCATTGATATTTCAATGGTCATAGTTGGGTGTGATCAAAATGCACTATTCAAAGTTAATAGTCATTAACTATTAACTATTTTTTAATAGTCACAATGTTTGAAATTGTAACTGTTCAATGAGCCTTTTTTGTACCAGTACCTTCCTCTACTCCATGACTCTTCAAATATTATTTAAGGACCGTGAATCAAGCAAATGAATACACAAGCTTTTCAAAAATCACTCTTGTCTCTCTCAGTTCGATCTGCTATTGTTTCATAGAAGGTACACACCCGTGTGGTTCGCAAAGTGCAGCTTTGACTTTAGGTGCGAGGCTGACCGTTGATGTTCCAATGTTCACGACACGACTAAGTGTGATCAAGAGGCACTATTCAAAGGTAATAGCCATTAGCTGTTAACTACTTTTTAACAATCACAATGTTTGAAATTGTGACTATTCAAGGTGTATACATAGTGTTTTCTCAGACCCTTAGAGAACATCACATCAAGATTAACACCACAAATTTGTGTGTGAACAACCCACAGTCAATCCCCATGCTGCAATGAACCCACACCACACCATCAACCATATGATAAACTCACAATGCGCATCGTAAAACCACGATAAACCTACGGTTCACCGAGCCCACTCGTGACCGAAACTGAGAGAAGTCCGGGCCGAGCCCAAGGTGAGGCCTACGAGTACCCGTAGCCACGTGGAACCTACACCATCAAAAGATGTGGTGAGATGCCACGTAGGATTAACAAGATGTTGCCCGCCAAGCGGTGACATCATTAAACGCCATGTCAATTAAAATAAAGTGCACGAGAGGTAGTAGTACACGTGAGTAATGAGGGATCTTGAGGAGAAGGAAAGTCAATCCTCAGGAAGATCCTCATGAGACACATGGTGAAACCCTAGTAACACACTTAATAATTGATAGAGAATCCAATATTCCCTTTCCCAATACGTTACAAATACCCTTATCTCCTGCCTTTTAGGATTTTGGGATCTCCCCCATAAATAGAAGTCCTCCTCATATTGAAATTCATTCGACCCTCAACATTTGGCACCTTGCACTCAAGCACACTCTCTCTCCGCTCCCTCGCCTTAGCATCCCTAACCCCAGAAGCCTATTCCCCTACTCAACGACCTCTCTCTATCTTTCAAAGAGACCACTCCCAAACCAAGCCTTACCCCACCTACAATAGAATCTCTGGTTACGTCTTTGATCGCAGAGAATGGCCTTGAGAAGGATCAACCTCACCACCATCCCTGAAGAGCAGAACAACACTTAGGAGAACACCAACCTCGGGGTAGAAAACTAGCCCGAAACGGAAATACCTATCCAAGCAGATATTGAGATACTATCAAACAAAGTTTATGGGTTTGAGGCACTTTTCGAAGACCGATTCACAAGGCTAGAACAAATGCAAGAGGAGACAAGAAGCACCCTCTAGATCCTATTCAACCGTTCGGGCCAAGCTGAACAGACTCTTGCCGCCACTCTTCCTAGTGTCCCTAACTCCAATCCCAACCCTATCCGTCATGCCTCTAACCTAACCCCTGCCATCCCCGAACAGTCCAATAGAGCCAACTCGGCTTCAACCCAAACAGGCCACCAACCAACCCACCAGTCTCACATCTTTACCTGCATCGATCCGGTAACAGAAACCCCTCTTAGCCGCAACCGGGCCTAGGATTCAGCTATCCTACAAAAGCCATACTCTGACCGCATCCTATACAAACCCTACCCCACCAGATACACCCCTCTTCAACAGTGGCCGCAATATGATGGGCAGAGAGGTAGCCCATAGGAGCATGTTAGTAAGTTCGAGGACATCCTCGGTTTCTTTGCCCTCGATGGGGATCTCAAGGTACGAGAGTTTTTGAAATCATTAACTGGTCTAGCGTACTCATGGTTCTTGAGCCTCACCCCCAGAAGCAGTGATTCATGGGGTGAACTAGCCAAAAAGTTCTTGTCAAAATGGTTCACCTTGGAAAGAAAATTAACGATGGCCGATCTATGCAATGTAGAGCAAGGACCAGGGAAGGATCTTCTGGCCTATGTTATGAGGTTTCAGAAGCTTACACAGTGTGTCTTCGACAAACACGCCACCGAGAAGAGCTTCATTGAGCAGTGCATACAAGGCATGCACCCTACCTTTAGGATCGGCATCAAGAACATCGAAACCTTTAGCCAACTCTGGATGTGTGTGGAGAGGACAACAAAGACTGTCATGGACACCTCTCCGTACAATAGAAATGAGGCATATGCTATCGACAGAAGGCCCAAAAATAACAGAGGAGATAAACAAGGGCCATACCAGTGCGATAACGCCCAAGGAAAGAGAAGCGTACCTCCCCCCTTACCCTGCACAAAGGAGGAGGTAATCATGATAATGAATAACCTAGTCAAGGACAGAGTCATCAGCCTACCGCCACCACCACTTGGAGTAGACCAAGAGAAAGACAGGTGCGGCGGGAGATGGTGCAACTTCCATCAGACACCATATAATGACCTGATGGATTGCTTTACCTTACGAAGGACGTTCGTATAGAAGGTAAAGCTATACCGATTCATTAAAAAGGATCCAACTCGTGTGGAAACCGACCAACACCTTCCTCTGTTCTATGACTCTTTAGAAATTATTTAAGGAGTGTGAATCAAGCAAATGAACGCACAAGCTTTTCGAAAATCACTATTGTCTCTCCCAGTTCGATATGCTACTATTTCATAGAAGGTTTCTCTGGGAACTCTTTAACTTTACTAGTTGTAGATTCTCGCCCGAGGCTCTGTTGTATCATGGGAACAAATTATCCTATAACCCAACAATAAACTCAATGAAATTGAGTGGGGGCAGATAACGTTCTAGAGACAGTGTCTTTATGCACGCCTCAGAGCTTCTCCTCCATGTTTTCATGACCTTAATTCCCAACAATTAGAGTAGTACAAGGCTTTGCATCCAACACCTTAGTATTCTAAAGAAGATCATAGGCCAATTTAGACTAAGATAGGTGATGCCAGGTGTGGTGGGGCATGATTCAAGGCCAAGAAAATAGTGCGAGGAACCAAGATCGTGAATTGAAAATTCAAACCCAAAGAGTGGAATGATGGATTCAACAATCGCAAGATTAGAACTAGTGATGATGATGATATCATTGACATAGACCAAGAAGAGAGTAATATTAGTGGTAGTGTAGTGAATGAATAGTGAAGCATCAGCTTTACACTCAATGGAGCCATGGAGAAGAAGATAATTAATCATGTAATCTTGTGAACCAGGCATAGGGTGCTTGACGAAGCCCATACGATGAATGGTTCAATTTGTAGACATGGTGTGGGAACGAAGGGTGTTGAAAACATTACTGACATGGTGTTCAATTTGTAGACATGGTGTAGACATGGTTGACACATGTAAACTTTTTTAGAGAGGTGCCCATGAAGGAAGACATTACTGACATCCAATAGTTGAATGATCTAAGAATGGGAAGTAGCTAAAGAGAGAATGAGTCGAATGGTGCATGGTTTGACAATGGGACTTGATGAAGCACAAAATATGCCCTCCAATAGATAAAGCACAAAATCTATTCACTCCCTTGTGTTTGGTGAGGTGGCTCGGACTGGGTTCAATCTGCGGTAAGCCAAGCTGTTGTGCCGAGCTGAGTGTTCGAGTTGAGAGTTGCTGAAATGAAAGAGAGGTTAGAGTGCCAAGGTAAATTTTACTCAGGGCACTCCGATGCTTAAGTTAGTGAGTAGTTTTTCCTAGAGAAATTGAGAGAGAGTGAGAGCTTATGTGCGCATACCTTTCAAAGTGTCCCTGGGTTCTTTTAATAGTTATTAGGTGTCCAGGAGTCATTGATCAACGTCTTTGAGTTTTCTGCGGAGTTGTTTTTGTAGTTTGAGGGAGTGCTGGGCCATTAGTTGCAAAATTCGTGCGGCAGTTATAGGTCGCTTGCAGGTCTTGTGGCATGCGGTTCAGTGAGCTGTCCCTGTAGTTTCGGTAATGGTACTAAACCAGATATGGCGTGTGGGACAGTTTCAAGCGAGCTGTCGTTGCCGGTGGGCCAAGCTCACTTCAGCTCGGCCATGCACCTATTATAGATTGCCACGTGTTGAACTGGCGAGCTGTCTTACTGAGTTGGATGCTGTGTTGCTGACAACATCCACGTGTCCTCCATCAACTGGGTTAACCAAAATGCCCCTCATCAATTGTCCCCCACTCTCAAGTCACTACCTAGTAGGCGAAGAGAGTAGAGGTTCCTGGGGCATTTTTGGTTCACCTTTCTTTTGTTCTCATGCATGGTTTACTTTTTCAGACGGTCTGGTTTAGTTCACCATGGTCGGCTCTATGCAGCCGGTTCAGCTCGTCTGTCTCAACACAGTTGATGAGGTTTGCTGTCGTGAGATGGCAGGCTTTTTAAATTTTAAAAATGCACGACACTTCCTTTCTTCTAACTTCCGCAATTGGCGCGCAGACAGGTTTGGCGCACCCATCTACCTATAGCTGTCAACAACCTATCAACCGCAGGCGTTGCTCGATCATGGGGGACATGCTCTTGTCATATCGCTTCCAAATCTAGGCTGTTGACTTCTTTCTTGCGAGCTTTAAATATGGGGCCCCTTGAGGTCTCCACTTTGTCATTGTTCTTTGGATTTTTCTAAGTATAGGTGTGTAGTGAGAGTTTTGAGACCTGCTGAGGCGAGCTCTGTTCTCCATGGGCGAGCTGTATTTTCTTCCTTTTCCAAGTTTGACGGCTGTCGTTTCGAGTCCTTCCTAGCGTTTTTCTGGTGAGTACTTCATCTTCGACATGTCTCACAGGTTTGTTGAGAATAGAGTTTGTTGTAGTGGGTTAGGAGAGGAGTCTAGCTCCTCTGATGAAGAGTCTTTCGAGGTCTTCTATGATGGGGCACTGGTAGGCAAAAGGGAGGAGGTTGAGGCTGCGACAAGTTCGTTTAGGGGGACCGAGTTTTCAGGAGATGAGATAGTAGAACTGTGTCATAGGTATGAGATCCCAGACAAGTACCAGTGGATCACACCTAGTCCTGGTAGCTATCCTTGGGAGCATGACCCAGAGGGGCTATGTGTCTATGAAGAGTCTTTAGCGGTTGGTCTTCGTTTTCCCCTTCATTTCATTGTTGCAGTCCTAATGTGTTACCAGGTGTCTTTGGGCCAACTCGCCCCTAATGGGGTTAGGACATTGATTGGGTTAATCAAATTGTTCCATCATCGGACTTTACCTCTAAGCATTGAGGCCTTCTTGGCTTTAGTGCATATGAAGCGGGTTTCGGGTCCCTTCTATTTCTATCTTCCCTTCTGCAGTGGGAGAAAACTTTTTAATTTCCAAAATAAGGTTAGGAATTGGAGGCAGCGATTCTTATTCCTTGAGAAGGCAGGTGGTTGGGGTTGTAGTACTGCCTGGTATAACATTCCTTAGAAGGTTCCTGAGTGCAAAGATGACAAGCTACGGGCCGCTATTCAGCAGCTCGTCTGAAAATGTGTTAGAATTGAGGATTTTCTAACTGAGCCAATGCTTGTGCAGGCAGGCTTGAGCCAGATAGGTGGGTTGGATGTCTAGTCACTTATTGCACATTCAGTTCAGGTCACTTGGCTTCCATGATGTCTGCTGATGCTGAGCGGAAGTCTGCCTGCAAGAGGCACCGAGTTGAGCGCAGGCTGTCGAGGGGTGGAGTTTCTTCTTCTGGGACTCCTCCCATTGTCGACCTGGAAGGGGAGGGGGATCCGATGCTTATAGGATTCTTCTGACTTTCAACCTGCGTGGGAGGTGGGCCCCTATCTCTCTGACATCCCTCCTTTTGTTCCTTGTATTCCTAATGTGAAGGTGGTTTATTAGTCCAGTGATGCCCGAGTGACGCTTCAAATCGGTCGGGGCATTCTTCTTCCATTGGACATGCAGCGGATCGCCAAGATGGATCTTGTGGAGACTAGGGCTCGGCTGACCCAGTGTATTATACAGGTGCCATCTCTTTCTCCCCCTCCTCTCTTTCCCTTTGTTTTTTTTTGGTGCCTTATTTCTGTTCTTTCTTTTTGTAGGCAAACTCTTATGGCCAGGCCTTTCTGAATCATGCTTACTCTAGCCAGAAGAAGTGAACTAGCCTGCAGACCAACGTTGGTTTGCTTAATGCAAAGGTGTAGAAGCTCAGGCTGAACTTGGAGGGGGAGCGTGTGGAGTATCAACATTTGCAGCGCGAGATATCAGAGGTGAGGTTGAAGTGTTCCCAGAAGGAGTGCCTAGGGGCTGAGCAGGATAGGGTGGAGGCAGTTGCTTCTTACTTGAAGTCCCCCGTGTACGAGAACTAGCAGGCATTGGACGGTATTCCTTTGATGAAAAGGGGTTTCAAGTTGTGTCACCACTATCTTAAGTCTCTCTTTCTCGACCTCGACATCAGCTCTGTTACTTCTCGGAAGGTGTCGCTTAAGCTCGTCAACCAGGTGGACAAGGAGCCACTGACCCTGTCCGAGGAAGAGGAAGATGATGAAGAGAGGTTTGAAGGGGGAGATGGTGAGGAGGCTCAGGAAGATGCTGGTGGTGAAGATTAGCCTGCTTCTCATATCGGCCGAGGAATCTGTGGTGGTCTTTGGTGGTTCTTCTCAGTTGTTCCAGGGGCTTTATGCTCTTGTTAAGATCTTGGAGCCTGTGTGCCCTATATATTGTCCAAACTGATGAAACCATTTTTTTTAGGCGGCCACTTGGCCTGCCTCTAGTAAGGGGGAGAGTTATAGTTCCCCTTTATTCTCTCTTCAGTAAAGGAGTTTTGTTTCTTCCAATGTTCCATGCTTGTTTATTCTGCATGACTTAGCTGTGTTGTGTTGTTGCGGGATTACCTACTCCTTACTGTCAGGCGAGCTAATTTCTAGTATTGGCGAGCTGTTCAAATCCCTATTTTAGGCGTAATACCAATGCAGGTTGTCAATGTTCCATGCCCGGGGAACCATTTTGCCTTCAAGTGTCTCAAGTTCATATGCATTCCCATCGAAAATTTTAGAGACTTTGTAGGGACCTTCCTAGTTTGGACCAAGCTTCCCTATCCAGGCTTAGGCATCATTGATTTTCCAGAGTACTAGGTCGCCAACTCTAAAATTATGTCTTTTGACTTTAGCATTATAGTATTGCACAACACATTGTTGGTATGCTATAGTCTGAATGTGAGCGAGTTCTCTGGTTTCTTCTAGTAGGTTGAGGTTAGCTCGTAACTTTTCTTCGTTTGATTCCTCAGTGTATGCCTTAGATCACAAGGTTGGAATTTCTATTTCTATTGGTAGTATAGCTTTGGTTCCATAGATTAGATTGAACGACGTTTCATCGGTTGCAGTTCTGGCAGTGGTCCTGTAGGCCCATAGCACACTAGGTAGCTCGTCCACCTACAATCCTTTAGCTCGAGATAGCTAAGCTTTGGGTCCTTGTAATATTGCTCTATTGGAGATTTCAGCTTGCCCATTGGCTTGGGGATATGCTTCTGATGTGAATTTTTGCCTTATTTCCATTTGGCCGCACCAATCTTGAAATTTGGTATCTCCAAACTGTTTTTCGTTATCAGAGACTAGTACACTTGGTAAGCCAAATCTGCACACTATGCTTCGCCAGAAAAAATTTTGAACGTTGTGAACTGTTATTGTCACTAAAGATTTCGCTTCCACCCATTTGGTTAAATAATCCACAGCTACTACCAGAAACTTCTTTTGTCCTTTAGCTAGTGGAAAGGGTCCCAATAGATCTATGCCCCACTATGCAAACATATATCTTAGGTTGGCAACGGGCTGATGTAGGATGTTCTCGTGTTGTTGACATTTATCGCACCGTTTGACTAGCTTAACTGCGTCTACTTTCATGGTGGGCCTGTAGTATCCTTGTTGTAAGGCTTTCTAGGTGAGGGCCCTGCTCCCCAGGTGTCCTCCACAAAGGCCCTCATGGATCTCGTGTAGAACTTGGCTCGCTTCAGCTCGCCTCAAGCATTGCAAGTAAGGCAACATGAAGGATCTTCTGTAGAGCAGCTCACCTACTATCACGTAGCGAGCTACCTATCGCACTATTCGCTGAGCTGCATTTCTTTCTGTTGGTAGCATTTTGTGTTCTAGGTAGTTGTAGATTGGGTCAATCTAGCTCAGCTCTGCGTCTATGATGCTGGTGATTTCCTTGCCTGTCCTTTCTATTGAAGGGCGAGATAGTTCTTCTATGTAGATAGTTCATTTTGTCGTTGTTGCAAGTTTAGAAAGGGCATCAGACTCTGTGTTTTCCGATCTCGGAATTTGTTGGAGATACCAAGAGTTAAAACTGGGGAGTAGCTTTCTTACTTTGGTGAGGTATGCTGCCATGGAGGGTTCCTATGCTTCATAATCCTCATTTACCTAGTTTATGACAAGTTGCAAATCACTACATATAATTATGTGTCTAGCACTCACTTCTTTTGCCAGCACTAAGCCTGCTAGTAGGGCCTCATATTCAGCCTCGTTATTCGATGCTCAAAATTGAAACCGGAGCACGTATTCTAGCCTTGTCTCGTAAGGTCCATATAGCATTAACCCAGCTCCGCTTCTGCCCTGGTTAGATGAGCCGTCCACATGAAGTATCCAGGGCTCCTTGTCCCAATCTGCTATCTCGCGAGTTGGAGGAGGTGCCGTGTTGGATGAAGCTTTTGCTTCCCGCTTTGTCGGTTCAGGCAATGACAAGCTGAAGGTACACTTGGCTATGAAATCTGCCAGGACCTGTGCTTTTATGGCTGTCTGAGGTTCGAACCGGATATCATCTTCATTAAGCTCGATTGACCATTTAGCGAGCCTTCTTGAGACTTCAGGCTTCAGGAGGACTTGCTTTAGGGGTTGGTCAGTTTGCACCACTATGGTGTGGGCTTGGAAATAGGGCCTTAACTTTTGCACAGCTAATACCAATGCAAAGACGAGGTTCTCTATGTTAGGGTACCTTATCTTGGAAGCGTGGAGAACCCTACTGACATAATACACATGTCGTTGTACTTTGTCTACCTCCCTCACAAGGACTGAGCTTATCACTTCATCACTTGTAGAGAGGTAGAGCTTGAGCTCGTCTCCTTTCTCTGGCTTGGTCAACAGGGGGGCGAGCTAAGGTATTGCTTTAGTTTGTTGAAGGCAAGTTGGCATTCTTCAGTCCATTCAAAGGCTGAGTTCTTTTTTATGGCCTTGAAAAAGGGGAGGCACCTCCTAGTTGATTTAGACATAAATCGGCTCAAAGCTGTTATTCGTCCTATTAGTTTTTGGGTATCTTTAATTGACCTAGGTGGTTTCATATCTAGAATAGCTTGAATCTTTTCGGGGTTGGCCTCTATACCATGTTTCCTGACGATGTAACCCAGGAACTTGCTGGAAGTTACACCAAAAGTGCACTTATTTGGGTTTAATTTTAAGTTATGTTTATGTAGAACATCAAACACAATTTTTAAATAAAAAACTAGATCTTTTGAAAAAAGCATTTTTACAACCATGTCGTCGACATAACATTCGACTTTATTGCCAATCAACTCAGAAAAAACAAAGTTTACTAAATGCTGATAGGTCTCCCCAACATTTTTCAAACTGACTGGCATGACCTTGTAACAGTACATGCCTATCTCGGTGGTGAAAGCAGTCTTCTCATGGTCTTCAGGGTCCATTAGAATTTGATTGTAGACTGAATAGGAATCCATAAAACTGAGTAGTTCATAGCCTGTAGTCGCATCTACCAGGCGATCTATACTGGGTAAGGGGAAGCTATCTTTTGTATCCACCATTTGCTGCTTGCTTTCTTTTCTAGGATCGGGTTGGCCACCTAGCTCGGGTATTGAACTTCCTCAATGAAGTTCGCTGCTAACAGCTTCCCCACTTCCTCGTTTACTATGTTCCACCTTTCCGGGGCAAGGTTTCTCTTCCTCTACCGGACTGGTCTGACTGTAGGGTCAACATTAAGCTTATGAGTTATCAAACTAGGTCCTATACTAGGCATTTCAACAGTTGACCAGGCAAAAATGTCTAAATTGTTTAATAGAAAGCTTACCAATTCAGATCGCAATGGCTTTTCAAGTGGACTCCTATCTGGAGTACTTGATCAGGTTCGGCTCTAGAGACTTGTACCGTTGTCGTTTCTTCGATTGGGCGAGTTCTTTCTTCTGTCTTCTCCGGTGGTGGCTCCAAGTCTATATCAACTGCCGTTTTGCCTTTGGCTTTTAATGAAGCCACATAACATTTTTGGGATTCCAGTTGGTCGCCTCGTAACACTCCTACCCCCGTATTTGTTGAAAATTTTAGTGCGAGGTGGTATGTTGAGACCACAGCTCGCAGCGCATGTAGTATTGGTCGTCCCAGGATTGTGTTGTATGGTGACACGGAAGCCACTACCGGAAAATCATGTCCAAAACGTATCGTGTGGGGTGGCGAGCCCGCCTCAACTAGTAGCTTGATCCTACTGATCGGGCGAACTACCTCGCCACTAAATCCCACTAAGGGTACGTCGGCGGGCTGCAGGTCACCTTTGCTAAGTTCCATCCTGTTAAAATCTTTTGCAAACAAAACATCTGCCGAGTTGTCTGAGTCCACCAGGATCCTCTTCACCTTGAAATCTTTGATGTGTAGTTTTACCACTAGGGCATCATCGTGGGGGCACTTGACCCCGCACATATCATCTTCTGTAAAATAAATGACTTCCTCCTTTCGTGGGCGCTTACATAGTTGGCTGTCTTCTTGCTTCAATTCTCGCATTGCATTCTTCCCAGCTAACGTGGTACAACCTGATATTATTGAACCCCCATCAATTACATTTATGGTCCCTTGGACCTGGTTTTCTTGTGTTTGCTTACTCTGCGTAGTTTGATCCTGCTGCCTGATGTCCTAAGGTGCCTCCTTATTGGTTCCTACTTTGGCCTGTCGTTCATCCTTGATGAAACATTTCAGGTAACCATGTTTGATTAGGTCTTCTATCTCGTTCTTTAAATTCCAACAATGCTCAGTGTCATGTCCAAAACCTTGTGAAATTGGCAATATTTATTTGGGTTCCGGGTGTTGGGGTCTCCCCTCATCTTGGGAGGCCACTTTACATAATCATTGGACTGGATTTGCATTAGAATCTCCTTCCTCCTGGTGTTGAGTGGGGTAAACACCCTTGTGTATGCTAGTGGTGTTGCTGCTCGTTGTGCTGTCCTCCTAATTGGCGACCTACTTTTTTGGTGAGGCAAGCTGCTTTTGGTTGTCTCAGACTCTGTGCCCACCGCTTCTTTTGCTCTAATGAAATCATTGGCTACTTCAAGGAATTTCTCCATGGTTAGTCTGGGGATGCAATTCTATTTCCCACTTCAATTCTCGGTGTTTTACTCCTTCCTTGGCCGCAATGAGTTATACAAAGGGATCTAGGTCTGGAATCTACAGTTGTTCCATGTTGAATCATTGAATGTAGTCCATGAGTGTCTCATTGGGCTTTTGTACAATGTTGAATAGACATGTAGCTGATTTCGAATGCCGCTTGGTGGTGACAAACTGATCGCATTGGTTGTTGTCCTCATGCGGGGGCAGATGCGTGGGCCTTGTTAGGAATGTGGTTTCGCTAGCCGTTGGAGCATGGCGACCCTACACCGGCAAAGTATTAGGTGGACATGCTCAGTTTCCAGGTGGATCACTTGCAACAGTAGAAGCGCATCAGAAGGCGAGTGCATGTTCGACAACTCATGGGATAAAGAGTCTAGAAAACTGGTCCCAGTTCTTTATTGACCCTGGAGCCAATCCTGGCAAACTGATTAATAAAGAGCTTGAAAGCTATTTGCATATTCTATGGGGTCTGTTTTTCCTCGGCAGGATTCAAGGGCGGGGGCCAGAAGTTTTTGGGCCATGGTGCTTTAAGGATTTCGAGTGCCAAGGAAGTCTCATGGGTCAAGCTATGTTGTTCTAAGAGGGAGACCAATTTACCAGTTGTAATGCTGCATTCTCTAGGTGGTATCATACTTTTGGCCCGGGCGAGTGAAGAGACTAAAAAGTACCCTATTTTTATCCCCTAATATTCACTCTTTTACATTTATTTAGCACTTAAATGGACTCATTACTCTTGTATTTCGATTCAGGGCAAGAAAGAAGGCAAGTGGAAGAAAACAGGGCAATTCAGATGATTTTGCACAGTTTTGGCAAGAGTCAGTAATCTGGGCATAACTCTTAATTCCGCACTCCAAATTGGACAATTCAAGAGGCATAAAAAATATGAAAGAAAAGCCCACAGCTTTTATGTTTTGGGTTTTGACAGGATCAGTCCGCATCAAATACGAAACCGGGCCCGAAGTCAGAGCAAATTCRTAGCCAGGCCCATTTCACAACTGAAGCCCAACTCGCAGAAGAGCCTTGTAGCAGCCCAACTCGAATTCAAGAGCCAAGAGTCCCAATTTCGAATGTAACCTCCAGAAAGAGAGTCTTATTAGATTTAAATTCTTGAATGTAATCCTATAAGGATAAGAAGATTGGATTAGATCACTAGATAAGAGATAGAATAGGATTAGTTCAAAACATATCAGAACTTGAAGTAATCTCCTAGATGGAGTTGGAGAGAGCCCTCTCCCTCAGCTATATAAAGAGGGGGGTAGACCAGCTCTAAGCATCATCAAGCATCCAAGAAATCATCAAGCAACTCAAGCTACCA
>NW_010729323.1:156565-210166 GCF_000365185.1 Nelumbo nucifera
ATCCTAATAAATCTAAGGTTAAATGCTTGAATTGCAAGACTACCAGAATCTACCTATGATCGATGGCCAATTGACTAACCCGAACCCTTGAACCAGAATTTGGTAAGACTGATTTCTCTTGTTTGTTTAGTTTGCTATTACTCTCTTTTAATTTCAGTTATTTAATTTTCCCACTTAGTGATAATATTCATTCAGCTGAGAGATTACTTTTAGCTCCCTGTGGGATTCGACCTAGTACGACTTTTACTACAAATATTTTATTGTGGGACTAGTACTAATTTTGAGGGCTTCGACAACCCGTCAAAATTTTGGCGCCATTGCCGGGGAGCAATTTTGGTTTCTTAGCTATTTCCTTCTATTTGTATTAACCTTCTTGTTTTATGACTCGTGCTTCTCAACGAGGTGAACTCGATTACAACCCCAAAATTGAGAAGACTATCTGTCGTTTAAGGAAGGAGGGGAAACAAAGGAAGGATTGTTCATCTAAAAGGGTGAATTCAGATTTCGATCTACCAACTTGTGATCAACCCATCTTCATAGAGGAAGAAAGGATGGCTGATAGAGAGAGAACATTAAGGGAGTTGGCTGCACCGATTATGAACCAACAACCCTTGTGCATAACATATCCCACTCTTGAGGTAGCCTTTGAACTAAAATCCGGTTTAATACAATTACTGCCTATTTTTCATGGCTTTCCAGGTGAGGACCTTCATGAACATCTAAAGGAATTCCATGTCGTCTGTTCTAGCATGAAGCCACAAGGTATGATCGAGGACCAGGTAAAACTTATAGTTTTTCCATTACTTTACAAGATAAAGCAAATGATTGGTTATATATTTTTCCTCCCGGTTCAATACATACATGGGATGAGATGAACAAGATATTTTTAGATAAATATTTTCCTGCATCCCGGGCTGCAAACATTAGGAAAGAAATATGTGGAGTTCGGTAGTTTGGTGGTGAGACACTATATGAATATTGGGAACGGTTTAAACAACTTGTTGCTAGCTGTCCACACCACCAAATACCCGAACAACTTTTAATCCAATACTTCTATGGAGGGCTCTAGCCCATGGATAGAAGTATGGTAGATGCAGCCAGTGGAGGAGCCTTGGTGAACAAAACACTCGAAGCGGCCAGGGAATTAATTTCCAACATGGCCGAAGATTCACAATAGTTCGGCGTAAGGACAAATGGCACCATTAGACGTGTTAATGAGGTAAGTCATGCTAATTTAGAAAATCAGATTTCATATTTAATTGCTTTGGTTAGGCAACTGGCTACAGGACAATTGCAAACAACCAGGGTGTGTGGTATCTGTTCGATCCCTGGTCATCCTACGGACATGTGTCCATCACTATAGGATGGATCAATGCAGCAAGTAAGTGCCGTAGGAGGATTCTCGGGTCAGCCTCAACACAAATATGACCCCTACTCCAATTACTATAATCCGGGGTGGAGGGATCATCCAAATCTAAGCTACGGGAACCAAGGAGGACAGCAGAAATATCAGCCCCAATTTTTCAGTCGACAACCCCAATTTTCAGCACCTATCATAGTGCAAGGCCAACCCTCAAATTTAGGTATGTCATTAGATGAAATAGTTAAGGCTCTAGCTACTAACACTCAACAATTTTAGTAGGAAACAAGAGCCAACATTCAGAATTTGGGGAACCAAATCAGCCAACTTGCCACTTCCATTAGCAAGTTGGAAGCGCAGAACTCCGGAAAACTACCATCACAAACGGTAGTCAACCCAAAGGAGAATGCAAGTGCAGTAGTGTTGAGAAGCGGAAAGGAGTTGCAGCCTCAACCGAGCTCACCATCGAAGGCAGCTAAGGGAGACAAGGAAAAGAAGAGACACGGGTCAAACGAAGACCCCATTGAGGTAATATCCGACCCCCCTCTCCCTAAGGTTACTAATGCTGTTATACCACCTTTTCCTAGTAGGTTGGAGAAGTCCAAGAAAGAGGAATATGAGCAAGAGGTGCTAGAAACCTTCAGGAAGGTGGAGATTAATATCTCTTTGTTAGATGCTATAAAACATATCCCAAAATATGCAAAATTTTTGAAAGAATTATGCACTAACAAAAGGAGGCTGCAGATCGATGAGAAGGTAAGAGTTGGAGAGAACGTTTCAGCCGTGATCAAGAGGACCTTATCAGAAAAACGTGCTGATCCAGGTATGTTCACCCTACCTTGTGTGATTGGCAATAAACAAATCGAGCGTGCCATGCTAGACTTAGGTGCATCTATCAATGTCATGCCATACTCGATTTACTGTGCCTTGAGATTAGGTCCTTTAAAAGAAACTAGAGTTGTTATTCAATTAGCTGATCGTTCTAATGCCTACCCAGAAGAGATTGTTGAGGATGTGTGGGTGTAGGTTAACGATTTAATTTTTCCAGCTGATTTCTACATCCTGAAGATGGAGGAGGATACAGTTACAAGTTCAGCCCCACTTCTATTAGGCAGGCCATTCATGAAAACGACCAAGACCAAAATAGATGTGGACGAGGGTACCCTCTCTATCGAATTCGACAGAGAGATTGTTAAATTCAATATTTTTGAAGCAATGAAATATCCAAGTGAATGTCATTCGATCTGCTCTATTGATACCATCAATTCAATTGTGCAGGAAGTCTTTGAAGAGGAGGACATGGATGATGAACTGGAGTTCAATGCACAATCGAACAAGGAAGAGGAGTTCGATGCATCCTATGATAGTCCGAAACCAATGCCGGAACAAGAGGTAAGCAATTATGATATTCCATTGACATTTTCTCACAAAAAATTGCTGCCTTCTGTTTTGCAGGCTCCGGAGTTGGAACTAAAGACCCTACCTGATCATCTTAAATATGTATACTTGGGCGAAAAAGAGACACTACCCATGATCATTGCGAAAGGATTGACCGAAGAACAAGAGGAGCAGCTCATCAAAGTCCTAAAGGAACATGAGGCGGCGATTGGTTGGACCTTAGCCGACATAAAGGGGGTCAGTCCCTCAATTTGCATGCATAGGATCCTTTTGGAGGATGGCGCCAAACCAGTTAGAGAACCACAAAGAAAACTCAACCCGGTAATGAAAGAGGTAGTGATGAAAGAGGTACTTAAGCTGTTAGATGAAGGGATAATTTATCCAATTTCGGACAGTAAATGGGTAAGTCCTATTCATGTTGTACCTAAGAAAATTGGGATTACTGTAGTAAAAAATCAAAATAATGAACTAATTCCCATGAGGGTACAAAGTGGTTGGTGAATGGTAATAGATTTTCGAAAACTTAATATGGCCACTCGAAAGGACCACTTTCCCCTACCCTTCATCGATCAGATGTTAGAGAGATTAGCAGGTAAGGCCTTCTTTTGTTTTCTCAATGGGTTCTTAGGATATTATCAGATTGTTATTGCCTAGGAGGACCAAGAGAAAACAACCTTCACTTGCCCATTCGGCACCTTTGCTTACAGAAGAATGCCCTTTGGTTTGTGTAACGCTCCAGGCACTTTTCAAAGATGCATGATGAGTATATTTTATGATTTTATTGAGAAAATGCATTGAAGTGTTCATGGATGATTTTACTGTCTATGGTGATTCGTTTGATGACTGCCAAAATAGTTTAAGTAAAATTATGAATCGATGTATAGAGACAAATCTTGTCTTGAATTATGAAAAATGCCACTTTATGGTAAAGGAAGGCACTGTGCTGGGACATGTTATTTCAGCTAGGGGAATAGAGGTCGACAAGGCCAAGATTGATTTAATTGTAAGCTTACCCCACCCTACAAATGTTAGGGAAGTTCATTCCTTTCTTGGACATGCAAGTTTTTATCGCAGGTTCATTAGTGACTTTTCAAAAATCGCCCTGCCATTGTCCAATTTGCTGCAGAAGGATGTGCCTTTCGATTTCGGTGATGAGTGCAAGGAAGCATTTGACAAGCTCAAGAAACTATTAACAATTGCACCCATTATTCAACCACCTGATTGGAACTTTTCCTTTGAGATCATGAGCGATGCAAGCAACTATGCAGTAGGGGCTGTTTTAGGTGAACGAGTTGATGGGAGGAGCCATGTCATCTACTATGCTTCAAAAACATTGAATGCTGCACAATGCAACTACACAACAACGGAAAAGGAGCTATTAGCAATTGTGTTTGCTTTAGATAAATTTCGATCATATTTGCTTGGCTCTAAAGTAATTGTATTTTTTGATCATGCAGCTTTGAAATACCTACTAGCGAAGGAGTCAAAACCGAGGCTGATAAGGTGGATACCTGCTCCAAGAGTTTGATTTAGAGATTAAGGATCGAAAGGGAGCTGAAAACTCGGTGACAGATCATCTAAGTAGGTTGGTGAAAGATGAAGACTCCTCACCCATCTCTGAGCTATTTCCCGATGAGCAATTGTTTCACATAAAAGGTATGGTCCCTTGGTATGCTGATATTGTGAACTACTTGGTTACCGGAATTTTTCCTAATTACCTTAGCAAATCCATGAAGAATAAAATCAGGTATGAGGCAAAATATTATGTATGGGGTGAACCCTACTTATGGAAATTCTGCTCTGATCAAGTAATTAGGAGGTGTGTCTCTGAGAATGAGCATATGTCAATTCTAAGTTTATGTCATAATTATGCTTGTGGTGGTCATTTTGGGCCAAAGAGAACTGCTCGAAAGGTTCTAGATAGTGGGCTGTATTGGGCAACCCTATTTAGAGATGCATACTTGTTTTGTAAAAACTGTGAAAGATGTCAACAAACAGGTGCATTATCTCGCTGGAATAAGATGCCCCAAACCCCCATTCTTGTCTGCGAAATCTTTGATGTTTGGGGTATTGATTTCATGGGACCCTTTTCTCTCTCTTGTGGTTTTGCTTATATACTTTTGGCAGTCGATTATGTCTCAAAATGGGTGGAAGCAAAAGCCACCAGGAATGATGATTCTAAATGTGTTGTAGGGTTTATCAAATCTAACATTTTCAGTAGGTTTGACATTCCTCAAGTCATCATAAGTGATCAAGGGACCCATTTTTGCATAGAGCCGTCAAAGTCTTGCTGAGGAAGTATGGGGTGCATCACCGAGTTGCCACTGCTTATCATCCCCAGACTAACGGACAAGCTGAAATTTCCAATAGAGAGGTCAAATCCATCTTAGAAAAGACGGTGAATTCGGGAAGGAAGGATTGAAGCCTATGTCTAGATGATGCTCTCTGGGCATATCGAACAACATACAAAACACCAATAGGGATGTCCCCTTACAGGTTGATTTTTGGCAAATTTTGCCACTTGCCAGTTGAAATTGAGCATAGAGCCTATTGGGCAATCAAATGCTGCAATATGAGCATGGAAGAAGCTGGCAAGGCAAGAAAGCTCCAATTGCAAGAACTGGAAGAGTTGCGGTTAGAAGCCTATGAGATTTTGAAGATCTACAAAGAGAAGACTAAATTGTTCCATGATAATTTACTTTTAAGAAAACAATTTATAATTGGGTAAAAGGTTTTACTATACAATTCTCGACTCCAACTCATGCCAGGTAAGTTGCGTTCCAAGTGGATGGGTCCATTTATTGTTTCTGATGTGTTTTCTTATGGTGCAATAGAAATCATAAGTCTCGATACAAGCAAGGTTTTAATGGGCATTGTTTGAAGTTGCTCCATGAGGATGCAAATGTCTCCTCTACAGTAGACATCTTGTTGGACATTCCGCGTTATGCATCGAGTTAAGGTAGCAAAAGAGTACGTCGAGCATAACGACGTTAAATAATTGCGCTTGTGGGAGGCAACCCATTGTGTTTAGTTAATTTTGTTATTTTGTTTGGTTTTGATTTCTGTGTTTAACAGTTGATTTTATATCTGAAGGAACCCAACAAGGCGCACAAGGAAGTTCCCCCAAATCCTTTTACTATATGCATAACCACATACATTGGAGACAATGTATAACTTAAGTGTGAGGGGATTAGGGAAATCTGGTGGAAATTGGGATAACCCTAGCATGCTTCGATCATCACTTCTTGACCTTGCCCTTTGAAATTTCTGCTCATTGGAAACTTATCCTTGAATGATTTCGACTTATCAGGGATTCATGTGCTTAGGCTGAATAGATAGGATAGGATGCAAGAATGACTAACTGATTTTTTTTTTGGCTGCATATGGTACCTCATTATTTTAAGCGATCAATAGGCAAGATGCATATAAATTGTCCGCATAAGGGCTTGATTGATTTTCACATAAATATCTGTCAAACATGGTTTGAGTATTCTAGAACTTACTGTGTTAGGCATGTTGAGACCACGATCGATGAGTTCATGGATCAGATGGTGATGCCTTGTGATTCGTTCTTGTGCAAAAAAAAAAATAAATAAATAAAATCATGACTAATGTGAGATGGAGCATAAAATGCACTCACATTTAGAAACGAAAGCAAGGGTGAAATGGAGCATAAAATGCACTCACCCTAGAACCCCAACCCCATTCTCACCTTCAGACCCTTGGAACTCATACTAAGTGGTGGAGATGTGATACATAGCAAGCTTATGGCAATAACACACCTTGTTTTGACCTAAGAAACAAAGAAAGATAATTGAATCTGGCTGAATTGGTTTGCTAAAAGCAATGGGTACTTGTTCAGTCCAAGAAGGTTCAGCCGGTGGAAGGCTTGTTTCCTTGACTATCGATTTAACTTGGTACCATGAGGAATGGTGATTTGTGATCACTCTTGGACAAGAAAAAGGGAGAAAGAGATGGAAGGGGAAGGTTACCAAGTCTGTACTGAAGCATGCAATGGATCAGGCTTTATGTTGAGAGAAAGAAAGATTAAAAATTAGTAGGTAGTTTCTTTTGTTTTGCTTGAGTTTTGCCTTGCCTGAGGACGGATAAAGTTTAAGTGTGGGGAGATTTGATGAAATTAAAAAGTACCATATTTTTATCCCCTAATATTCACTCATTTACATTTATTTAGCACTTAAATGGACTCATTACTCTTGTATTTCGATTCAGGGCAAGAAATAAGGCAATTGGAAGAAAACAGGGCAATTCGGATGATTTTACACAGTTTCGGCAATAGTCAGTAATTTGGGCATAACTCTCAATTCTGGACTCCGAATTGGACAGTTTAAGAGGCATCAGAAAGATGAAAGAAAGTCCCATAACTTTTATGTTTTGGGTTTTGACAGGATCGGTCCGCATCGAATACAAAACCGGGCTCGAAGTCGGAGTAAGTTCGCAGCCAGGCCCATTTCACAGCTGAAGCCCAACTCGCAGAAGAGCCTTGTAGCAATCCAAGTTTTTAAAGCAGCCCAACTCGAATTCAAGAGCCAAGAGTCCCAATTTCGAATGTAACCTCCAGAAAGAGAGTCTTATTAGATTTAAATTCTTGAATGTAATCCTATAAAGATAAGAAGATTGGATTAGATCACTAGATAAGAGATATGATAGGATTAGTTCAAAACAGATCAGAACTTGAAGTTAATCTCCTAGAAGGAGTGGGAGAGAGCCCTCTCCCTCAGCTATATAAAGAAGGGGGCGGACCAGCTCTAAGCATCACTCAAGCATCTAAGAAATCATCAAGCAACTCAAGCTACCAAGAAGAGCAGTTCGGCCTACTGAGAAACAGAGCATGGAGGGATCGAAATTCATGAGCAGCTAAGCTTTTCTTTTTTGGTTCAAGGGGGGAGGTCCGATTGTGTCATCGTGAGTTTCTGTATTTAATTCAAGTTTTTACTTTTTAATTCAAGTATTCATTGGTTCTTGTGCATATTTTCATTGGATGTTAATGTTAATTCGTCTAACAAATTAATTAATGTTGATTTTCTTATTGCTATCCATGGTTCGGTGATCCGCAATTGTCACGAATAGTGGTACAAGTAGCAATTAGGTTAATATCTTTCTGGGTCAATTGTTCGTGACAGCCTTTGACCAATGTATTGACATGTTTTAACCTAAAGGGAATCGATGGAATAAGATTTGTTAATTACAGCTATCTCAATTGTTGTTATCTTGGTTTAACTGTTTTCACAAAGCTTAGTGCTATCACTAGTTAATATGGAACGCTATCGTACCCAGTTAAGTAGTGATAAGTGTTGATCGAATGCTGRGTTTGGTAAGCTGAATTAGGAAAACACAAGGTTTATTATGGCTATCCTAATAAATCTAAGGTTAAATGCTTGAATTGCAAGACTACCAGAATCTACCTATGATCGATGGCCAATTGACTAATCCGAACCCTTGAACCAGAATTCGATAAGACTGATTTCTCTTGTTTGTTTAGTTTGCTATTACTCTCTTTTAATTTTCCCACTTAGTGATAATATTCATTCGATTGAGAAATTACTGTTAGCTCCCTGTGGGATTCGACCTTGTACCACTTTTACTACAAATATTTTATTGTGGGACTAGTACTAATTTTGAGGGTTTCGACAACCCGTCAGTGAGCTGTACTTTCTTTCCTGCTCGATGTGTCTGTTTTTCTTCTTGGTATACTCAGTGGGACTAGCTACATTGGACCCGGCTGGTGCATCTGCTTGACTCTCTGTCGGGACTTGTTCATTTCGAACTATCTCTTCTTCTTTATCTGGGACCTGGATTTGGCTTCACACTCCCTGAGGGGGTTGTTGGCTGTTGCGAGGTTGACTTCCTCGCGGTATTTGCTGATTGTCCTGCTGATCTGGTTTATCTGGTATCGCAAGATGCAGTTGTTGTTTCTGCTGTTGCTGGTGCTGTTGTTGCTGTTGCTGAATAGGTTGCTATTGTTGCCCAGAAATAAATACAAATATGTTTTTCCATGTTCGCATTTGCTCTATCATGTTGTGTACACATTTTACCAAATCATTAAACTGTTGTACATCTACAGCTGCAGGAGGTGCCACTGGAGGTGGGGGTGGCATGTTCACATTGTTCTGAGCATCAACCGGTGGTAAAGGAACGTCGATTTGGCCTATTGTGATTGTTGGCATTTGGCCGTTAATGTTGTTGGCAGAAGGGATTTCGGAAGATGCCATTGAATAGATAAAGCACAGAATCTATTCATTCCCTTGTGTCTAGTGAGGTGGCTCGGATTGGGTTCAATTTGCGGTAAGTCGAGTTGTTGTGCCGAGCTATGAAGCTGAGCTGAGTGTCCGAGCTAAGAGTTGCTGAAATGAAAGAGAGGTTAGAGTGCCTGGGTAAATTTTACCCAGGAGGACACTCTGATGCTTAAGTTAGTGAGTAGTTTTTCCTAGAGAAATTGAGAGAGAGTGAGAGCTTATGTGCACATACCTTTCAGAGTGTCTTGTAGTTGTTTGGTGTCTAGGTGTCATTGATCAAAGTCTTTGAGTTTTCTGCGAAGCTGTTTTCGCAGTTTGAGGGAGTGCTGGGCTGTTAGTTGCTAAATTTGCACGATAGTTACAAGTCGCCTGCAAGTCTTGTGGCACGCGATTCAACGAGCTATCCCTGTAGTTTTGGTAATTGTACTAAACCGGATATGGTGTGCAGGACAATTTCGGGCAAGCTGTTGTTGTTGGTGGGCTGAACTCGCTTCAGCTCGGTCATGCACCTGTTATAGATTGCCACATGTTGAATTGCCGAACTGTCTTGCTGAGTTGGATGTGGTGTTACTGACAATGTTCACATGCCCTCCATCGAGTGGATTGACCAAAATGCCCCTCATTAGGACTGAAAATCTTGTCAAAATTGATGCCTTCTTGTTGACGATACCCCTTGACAACTAAACGAGCTTTAAAACGCTTGATACTTCAATCGGCCTTCCTTTTATAGATCCTACAACATCCAACTACATTTTTCTAGGAGGAAGAGGAACAAGGTTCCAGATGTTGTTGTGGATCAAAGCATTGAATTCAGCATTCATTGCATTATTCCATCAGGGGATTGGGTTTATAGATGCCAAAATTGGACCATGTGTGCATAGAATGAGTGGGCTGTGATGCATGATTAATGGGCACTAGTGGTGACAACACTAGTGGAGCCAAAGATGAAGTGGATGCAGGACAAAATTGGACTTTCCAACCATAAAGTCTTCTTTTGATTCTATCAATAAGCATGTTAAAAGTCACATATTGTTAAGTGCTTCTTCAATAGGGGCTCCAAGATAAGTAATTGGGGGCTTTTCTTTTTAAGTCCGTTATTTGAGAAATCATGTTTATTCATTGAATTTGCGCCTTCTTAGAGACAAGTTCACATCTGCGCCTCACAAGGGGCACCCCACAACGTACCACAGCATATTCCTGCCGTGTATTAGGAATATCTCCTGATGATGACATCATCAATTCTGATCTATCATCGGAAGATGTTCCAAATACACGGTGGGGATGTGCTATGGGATGTTGTGGGGCACAGATCTAAACTCCTTAGAGACAGTGCAACAAGATTTTTTTATTTATTTTTCTGGCCCTAAACTTCTTCATAAGCACTAAGGAACTCAATTAAAATTCTCAAACCTCTAAAAAATATAACTTTGTCATTAGCGAAGAGGCTATGTGAGAGGCTCATTGCACCCCTTGGAATTTGGTAATAATCAACAAATCCATAAGAGAAAATGGATGGTAGATAGACCGCTGCTTAAGACGTCCTCAACAATGATAAAAAGGTTAGGTGAGAGAGGGTCTCCCTATCTTACACATCTTGAAGATTTAAAATAACCTGTCGAAGATCCATTTAAAAGCACAAAGAACCAACAACTACACACTCCCAACTTGATAACATCTATCCATAAATCACTGACGAACCTCTCAACAAAGCCAATCATAGGCTTTAGTCTTTAAATATAACATTATCACCTTGGATTTTTCTATTAATTTCCCCTACCATTTCCTCCACAATAGAGATACTATCACCAATAAAACAACCTTCCACAGAGGCTCTATACTCATCACAAATAACTGGAGGAAGAATTGGCTCAGTCTCTTAGTGAGTATTTTTGCAAAGAGTTTGTAACAAAAACTGCAGAAACCTATTGGTCGGAATTCAGTAAAACTCTTTGGGTTTTCTACCTTAGGAATTAGAACAATGAAAGTAGAAGTCTAGTACCTGAGGAGAGACTTTGTAATGAAAATTTCTCTGATTGCTTTGAAAACATCCTCTATTATGATATTCCAGCAAAAACTGAAAAAATATCCATCAAAACCAGGAGCAGAGCCACAGTTTAATGACAATTGATTTAATACCATTGGCCTCTGGGACACACAACAGCATACTAGTCTCCTTCTTACTGGTTAAATGAGGAACACATTGAAAGAGAAAATCATGATCTGATTCTGAGGTTCCTCACCAGAAAGCAAATTCTTGAAAAACTGAATAGCATGTGATCTAATTATGCTCATGTCATCTGTCTCAAAGAACCATTCAACTTAAAAATTTAAGTTGTTAGGTGAGGTCCTTGAATAGGTTGATATTCTCTAACACGCTCCCTCACATGAAACATCGGGCTTGAAGCGTGAACAAGCATAGGCCCACCCATACGTTGTGCTGAAACTTAATTAATTATAATGGGATAATGATGATTGAACATTAGATCACTTGGTCAAAGTGGCTCTAATACCATCTCAAAGAACCATTCAACCTAAAAGCTTAAGCTGTTAGATGAAACCCTTGAATAGGGTGATATTCTCTAACAATTCATAACTACACTGTTAACTTGCAAACTTCCAATAGTAGAATACTTAGAGGCATAAATAGAAGTATGAAAAAATTGAGAATTTTTGTCATCCTCACGAAGCCATCTCTTAACTTCTTAACTTCTGACAGGGAAAAATCTCTTCTTGGAGGAGAATTTGGTCAAGTGAATCTCTAGCATTCGAAAGAGTCAGCTGGTTATCTAGGGAGTTATCTTCTGCTAAGGCGTTTTCAGCTTCAAGGACAGCTTGCTCTGCGTCAAGAACATCGGAATAAACATTACCGAAAACATCCTTGTTCCACATCTCTATGCTATGTATTCTGGTGGTCCAAACGTCATGTACAGTGTTCATAAAGTCGGGGGTGAGTTGTCCACGTTTTTTTGGAACCTAAACAGTTTAGGACCAGTGGAGAAGTCATTATTAATAGAAATCAGTAAAGGCGAGTGGTCCGGTGTGATTCTATTAAAGTGCTCCACCCACATGTCATGAAATTGGTTCGTGTAATCCAAGTTAACCAAAATTATGGTTTTTAAGTGACCGAACCGGTCAGGGGTCCGGTTACCGGGTCAAACGGTCGATTGTTTGAACTGAATACTCGGCCCATTCTGACAGAAAAATAAAAAACGGTCAAAACCATTTGAATGATTAACCACCCGATTCAGCGGTTCGCTGACCAAAATCAACGATTTTGGGGGGAAATCCGATTATTGGGGAAAATGGATGCTGGTTCCCGGTTTTCCAGTCCGACTATGGTCCGGTCCGGTTTTGAAAACCATGACCAAAAGTCTATGAAGTCTAGTTTAAGAAGTACTACTGGACCAAGTATAATTTGAACCATGGTTTTTTAAATTGGACCAGACCGGAAAAACCGGAAACCAGTCAGGTGACCAGTTCCATTTTTCCCCAAAACCGGAATTTTGCTATAAACGTTGATTTGGTCAATAAACCGTTCAATAGTTTTGACCATTTTTTATTTTTTGTCAAAACGGGCCATCCGTTCGATTTGAACGATCAGACCATTTGATCTAAGAACCGGACCCCTGACTGGTTCGTTGTCCGTTCGTTTTAAAAACCTTGATATGAACTACGGAAACCCAAATCCACAAGACCCGCTGCATCGGTCATATTGCAAAACTCTTGCATAGGCACCAAACTGAAATTTGTAGAATTTCTCCTACTTATGCATTCACTTGAGTTTGTCATGACGTTTAAAATCATCTCCAACAAGCCACGACTGATTACAGTTAGCAACAGAATCAACTAGGCAATCCCACACTTCATTTTGAAAACGCATGAATATTCTCATAAATAACTTTTTGAAAAAAGCCACCTTTGTTTGCGTAAAGCAATCCAGATTTTGTCTGGCCTCGGCTTGGTTATGTCAAAATCTACACAAACTCAAGCCTCTTTGGCAGAGGTACAATGCTTTGTCGCCAACGGGGCTTTTCAATACTCTTCCAACGTTTCTTGCTATGGATTTAAAGCTGCGTTTGGAAACAATGCAAATAGAGTGTAAATCCTGGTTCAGGGTAAATTTACACTGTAGTTTAATTTTGTTTGTGTTTGGCAACATTATATTTATGCATTGATAAATGACAGACCAATGCATATTTACATTGATAATAACATGTAAAAGTACGTCTATAAAAAAGAAGTAAATTTGCATTCAAGTAGGCTTTTGATAAAAAAAAAAACACATATACTTTATTGGAATTCATGTTTGCACCCATTACAGCTAAAGTCTGTTTGGTAAGAAGGTAAATTTGTCAGTGCAAAACTAATCCAATTTTACAATTTATATGAACCGTTTTACACTCTACATATTTACATTCACACTTATTTGTATCATTTCCAAACACAGCCTTAAAGAACAAATAAAAACTTGCCAGAGGGATTGGAGGATAAACTTGAATCTTCCAAACGCTTCTCAAAACTGAGAAGCATGCTCTGCCAGTAGCAATGAGGACATCCAGTATGGTATTTGCAGCTGACAATGGATCCTACTTTGGGCTAAGTCATCTGATCGAGAAACCAAATAGTTGGATGCTGAAGTAGAGCCATGTGCGAGCTCAAGTTTGAAATTGTGGATCCTGGATTTATTGTTGGATGTAAGCAAGTTTGCTAGTGTGGTCCATGAAGAACAGGAGGTATTGCAACCCACTACCTGTGCCAAATGCCAAGATAGGTTCTGTGAGTGATGACAGGAGCAAACTCGATCGGGATGTATTAATATTGTTTGTGCCATGAAATTAGGGGTCACCATTTCAGGCCTGGTCTGGGGCATAGCCCTCACCATAGGTTCTAGGCTAACCCTTGCCCAGCCCAGATCACTGTATATAGACCTTATGATAGAGATCAAATCGGCACCCCACAAGCGCCCCACATGCACATCTCACCGTGCATTGGGAACATCTTCTGTACTTACCATGGGGGGATATTCCAACACACAGGTGGAAGGTGCTACGAGGCACTTGTGGGGCGCCAATCTAATCTTATCATAGGTTCTAGGCCAGCCCGGGCGCAACCCATGGTCAACCCTAAATGTGGTATAGGCAGGTTTCATGTGTTTGTGTATTTGGTCAAATTCAGATCACCCATGTTCAGATTCGAATTCAAATCACCCCTATCTAATACAAGAAGATCCAATATATGTTATATATTTATAAATATATTATTTATTTTTTATAAAAAATGTATATATATGATGAAAATAATTTAAAAAATACTTGTATTTTTTGTTTTTTTTCTTTATTAAAATTGGTATATATTATTTTTCTTTTAATAATTTATTAATTTTTAAAGAAAACAAATCGGATCGAATCAGATCAAAAGATCCAACTTACTGATAAGATTTAAATTCAAACCGAGGCCTATCAGATCCGATCGGATCTTCAGATCAGATTGGATCCGACATGAACAGTATCGGATTGAATTCAGATATACCCTGATTCGAATCCGATCCGATCTGTTTGCATCCCTATTTGTGTAGATCAGGTTTAGCTTAAGGGTCGCGGGAGGGCGGGTGGGGGGCACAAGAATAAGACATCAACGTAGCCAGCGTATCCACCAATATCCTTGAAGAGCAGTATGTAGTTATCCTGTGTGAAATCAGGCTGGCAAAGCTGGTGAGAAGAGCAGGAATGTATCACAGGTTGAAGAATTGATGGTAGTTAATATGGGGGTGGGGGTGGAGGAATTTTGCATAAAAGAGAATAAGAGTGAGAAATTTGTATGCTCTTTATTGCTGCAATGGAAGAACTGAATTCCTTCCTCATGTTTCATTCAAACTCAAGGAAACCCAATGGATATAAATTGAATGCATAGTTTGCACACTCTTCTGCAGAGTCTCATCCATCAGCACAGCAAAATTATATTCTCAAAGTGAAATCTACTCCAATGCATTTTCTAAGTATCCATCAAATACATGAATCATGTGAAGGGCCATTATATGATGTTGGCCCCATCCAGGGTCTTGACTGGACATTACCTCACCTTTGGCAGTTTTTGCACAAAGTCGTCGCTCTGAGCTCATGTTTTCATGCTTGTCTGCCCAAGGTATAACTATTACACCAACCAATGGCCCTTTAAAAACATGAATGGCCTATAAACCCATCCCTAGGTATCTAGAGTTGAGTGATAGCCATAACCTGAACTGTAACAGAATCTACAACCAGAAAACACCCAAGCCAATCACTTCCACGTAAGCATACACAAAACAAATAATCCAGATTCAAGTGATTAACTCTCTTCGTCCACCAGAATTGTTGCTTCACTGCCAACTCCAAAGTCCATCAGTGAAGCCATTTCATCATCAAGCAACAGTGGCAAGGGGGAACCCTGCAATACAGAATATGAGAAATTGAACCATAATATCTTTTACTCTGTTAAATCATACATGGCCCACCATCTTTTTAAGTATGATTAAAAGATACTGCAAAAGAAACTAAGCATTAAAGCTGAGCTTGAAACAAGTTAAGAAAGGATTTTTTTTTGTAAGGTCTTGGCAAAAGTTTAATGCAATCTGTCTGCCTAATGTAATCATCGTGGGCTGCACTTGCCTTAGGACTTAAGCCAGGTTTATTGCATCAATGATATCAGATCCATACCAATGTTTTAAAACCAGCCTAGAGGCTGAACCGCTTTCCCCCTAGGTGGATAGGTCACTGGTTTAACCATCTCGTTCACTGGGTTAACCCATAACATCAGAACAATAAAAAATTTCAAAAAGTAAAAAAAGAAAAAAGAACCCAGCAATCTGGTGGCTATGTCAAATGGGTTAATGGTTCTGGGTTGATAAATAATTTAACAAGTATATTTTTTATTTATTACTCAGAACTGCAAACGCATGATTTAGTAACTGGGTCACTAGTCTGACCAATCAGATGACAGGTTGAAAAATGATCCATACTAATATAGAACAGAATTACTTGGTGGTTGGAAATTTAATTGTTATGGGGCGGTTCACACTTTCAAATTTGCATTAGCATGTTATGCACAATGTTAGGCTTCTGTTTTCACCTTGGAAGGTATAGGCCATCTATTAACTATGCATATAATGTTTTTTTTTGGCAATAAAATAAAATTTATTAGAAGGAAAACAAGTTACAAGGAAGGTGACCGGAAGTCACCCAAGAGAAAAAAGAAAAAATAAAACTATTTCCAACCACAACACCAGCCCAAAAGCCCAATCAAACAGGAAGAGCCCACCACGAACACAAACTCACCAAAACAACAAAAAACACAAACTTACATTCAATCCCCCACAAACCAAAAAATAATAATAATATTTTCAAATTCCACCCAATCACTCAAAATGAGACAAAAAAATCCGTCCTAAAAGAATAGTAATCAAACCCTAACAAATACCCAGAAGACTTACCTCCTGACAATACTAGCAATCAGCTTAACAATCCAAATATACTCTGCTCCAACACTCATCTCTTCTGGCAATTCAAATGGGAACCTCTCTATCATCTCTTGCAAGAGGAATTTTCTTGAAATCATTCAAATCTTTAAATTGCTTGTTAATCCTTTCTAACTCCAAAATGACATTCGTATCAAAAGTCTTGTTGTAATCTGTTAATACATTGTCGCAAGGGTATTTCAGTCATTTTCTTTTCCTTTTTATTGTATGCAGTCGACCTAAGTATAAATAGCAATTTAGGCGCCACCAGCTAAAGTTTTTTTTTTGAGCCTTTTTTTCACATCTCTTCCCTCTTCCTTTCTCTTCTTTTTTCTTTGCCGGATTACATGGTATCAGAGCATTGATCTGGGCTAAAGTATTTCCGATCGAGATTTCTCAACTGAAACTCACCTTTTTTGACTGGAAGGGGAGACAAAACTCTATCGAACTGATCTAGACACTCTTTCCACCTTTTTATTTTCTTCTCTCTTGGTCATTGCACCAAGAAGAGGTGCTGTGGTACTTGTGGTGACAGCCAAATGCAGTGATTAGCATCTTTGAGGTGTTCCCTTCCCTTTTTGGACTGTGATCGTGGGATCCTTTTTATACTCCAGGTATGTACTGTTACATTCAAGCTATAAATGTGCAGTAAGCTGTGAATGTTACAGTTTGGAGTTGTGGGAGTTTGTTATCTCCTTGTTATGAAGTTTAATGTCCTTCTGTCTATTTGGCTAGGGTTTACAGACCTCCAGTTTTGCTGTGTTTGCTTCCTTTAGGGTTTCTTTTGATGAAGTTTGGCTAAAGCACTGCCTTTCCCTCATTGGGTGTGCTGTCCTCCTTTCGATGTGGCTGGTTTGGACTATCACAGCTTTGTAACTGTGGTGTAGGGGTGTAGAACCTTCTTTTTCTTTGAGAAACCAGCAGAAAAATCATTTGATTAATGGAGGGATGGACAGCATAAATTTTTTTATGACTATCACTCCCTTTGATGGAATGAACTATCTGGAGTGGTCCAAGAGAATTAAGTTGTATGTCAGAGTTAAGAGAAAAGCTGGTTACATAAATGGGAAAATTAAAGAACCAAAATCTGGTAGAACCGAATATGATAGGTAGGATCAAGAGAACAGTATGGTAATGTCTTGGCTATTGGGTTCCATGCTATCCCATGTAAAGAAAATTTTCATATGGGCTGATATGGCTTGTGAGGTCTGGGAACAAGCCAAGTCAACCTACTTGGAACAGAGACATTATACTAAGATCTACCAACTTCAAGCAGAGTTATCTACCTGTAAGCAAGGGGACTGTAGCTTATCTATGTACTATTCAGCTCTTACCTTTGTCTGGAAGGAACTAGATTATATCAGACCATTGTGTGGAAGCATGATGAAGATGCTAAAACCTACAAGAAACTTGTCTCCCAACAATGAGTTTTTCCTTTTTTAGGGGGCAACATTGGAGTGAAGAAGAGTGACTTAAGGAAAGGTGATGACAAGGACAAACTATGGAGTACACGTTGTCAAAGGTCTAACACACCTGAGAGACTTGTTGGGAATTAATTGGGAAGCCCAAGTGGGCCACCAAGAATCAAGATAGCTCAAAGAATCCTGCTCATAAGAAGTTTACCTTTGCATATCTGGATACCCAAGATTCTCAATCTAATAACTCAACTATTGGTACTTCCCAAGAGCACTTTGTTGGATTTGACCCTAAGGAAGACTTAACTCCTTCAGAGATGACTTGGAATTGTATGGTAGGATCCTTGGGAAGATGAATAGGTTGGCCCCTACCCCTTCTACCTCCTTTGCATCTACAACAGGTAAAAGTGCTTCTGCATTTCATGTGTCTACCTCAGTTCACATAAAAGTCCATATGCACCACTCCATTTTTCCCATCTTGCTCTAATTCTTTGGGTGACATCCTCCTCAATCCCTTCCTTGTTATGAATTATTGAACCAACCCCAATCATAAGTGTATCTTGATTGACACTCCTATTATTACTAAATGTCATATACTTTGTTTTAGTCCTGCTTATTTTAAAACCTCTACTTTCTAAGGCATATGTCTATAAGCTTAATTTTGCATTTAATCCTTCATTAGTTTCATCAATTAAAACAATGTCATCCGCAAAGATGATGATGATGATGATTGAAACCAAATTATAGGCATATTGTTCTTGGACCATAGTTATGATATACATGTAGAAAGGTGCAATGAAGCTTGGAGAAGATAATTTCAATCCCTAAAATGCATCATAGAGAAGTTCAATCACAAGAAATAACATAAAAAAAGGCTTTTTTCCTTTCTTACATTTTTGTTTATGTGTATTTGCAAATAAGGGGGGTCATGGGGTGTTATGTTTTGTCCTTTTGTGATTTCAGGGCTCTGGTAAGGGCCAAGCCTGTTATGCTAGTATCCATAATTCTAATAACTGAAAAAGTCTTAGAAATTTAACTAGAATGTACCACGATAGCCAGGCCATTTTCAATGCAGATCATTGCACGGAGAAGCATAATGGTACAAGTTCAAGGTTTTAGATGTGGCAGAGGCTAGAAACAAGTGATTAGTAAGAGAATAACTTAGGCTTCGTTTGGTTTGTGGGATGGGAAGGGAAAATATGGAATATTCCTCCCTTCCCATGTTTGGTTTGTGGGATGTCATGAGATGGGATGGGAAAAAGGTGGAATTATAGATCCCAAATATTGGGATGTGGAGTCCCACCATTTTGGTGGGAAACAAGTGGTAATGTAGGGGTGATCTTATATAACAAAAAACCACCTTCCTTGTAGTATTAACTAATTAATTAAAATGATTAATATCTAATAAATAATAAATATTAACTAATTAATTAAAATAATTAATATCTAATTAATAATAAAATACTAAATAATAAAAAAGTATTATTAACTAATTAATAATTAACAAAAAATAGTTAATAATTAATTAACTAAGTAATTAATGAATGAATAAATAAGGATTTTATTATTAATCTAATTCATGATTCAATAAAATAAAAAAATAATAGTAAAAATAAAATTATTAATTAATTCATAGTAAATATTAATAAAATAAATTTTAAAATATTTTATTAATTAATAATTAGTTAGATAATTATCAATATTAATTAATTATAAAATTATTTCATAAAAATATTAATAAATAATAATAGTAAAATATAAATTAATAAAAATATTACTAATTAATTAATTAAGAATTGTTACTAGAGTTGATTTTCCCACTACTTTTCCTTTTGCATCCAAAAAATGGAACATGAAAATTTCCATCCATTTCCCCTTTCCCATCCTACCAAAATCTTCCCACAAACCAAACACAGCATTGGGTAATTTGCACCACTGTCAGCACCAAATACTTAACACGGTTACTGTGTGATTCCATTTACTGCATGCAGAGGGAAGGGACGAGAGGGCCACACATCACCGGAGATTCGAGTAATGGCACGATTGTAAATGCCAAAGGTTTAACCAGCAAATATGAAGCCAAGTTACTATGATTCCATTTCCTACATGCAGAGGGCATGACAATACACCCTTTCCCTTCTCTATTTGTTATAAGAATATATTAGGTATGGTAGTATATGGAGTGGACGCCCACAATAACTTTGATCACCTGACACAAAGCAGTTAGTAGGCATTTCTACCAATTATGATGATGACAGTCTAATGAAAGATACAGAACAAAGATTACACATCTTAATTCATTTGAACAAATCGTATGATTTCCAGCTAAAATTAACTAACATTTTAATCAAACAGAATAATGGACTAATCTAATTTTGTGGACCATTTTATTTGCAGACATTCAAATTTATCAGAAGTAAATGAAGCACTTACCTCTTCTTGAAGAAACAATTTCATCTTGATGGACTTCAAATGAAAGAAGCTCTCACACAGAACCTTTAGCCTCCCAACCTAAAATAGTTTTATGTAAAATTTGGATTCAGTTTTTTGGTAGAAAACCCCAGTAAAACAGAAAGGAGAGTTTAGGGATTGAAATTAGACAATCACCGTTGTGGTGGCAGGTAATTTCTTTGAAAGAGATTGCTTTTCTCCAATAGATGCTCCGACACACTTCAGAGTGACAGCTGCATAACGAAGCAACAAAATTATGAAAAATGTCAACCCTGAAGAAAAGAAATTGATACTTTTAGATTCATATAGAAAAGAGAATCTTGATAATCATAGGTTCATACAGAGAAGCCCAGAAGCCATTTTTTGGGGGCCTCCAGCAGCAGCCAATGGCTTCTCATCTTCAATTCCATGTAGTTCTTTGAGCTCTGCAAATCTGCAATAGAGTTTTATGCAGTTACAGGAGAAAGTTCCTAGTGAGAATAAAAAACAGTAGGGGCCATTACTTGGTGTAATTCTAAAATCATGGGATGGCAAACATGAGAGTGCAGGATGGCAGCAACTTTGTGCAAAAAAAAAATAAATAAATAAAAACAAAAACAAAATTAGGATTTTATCCAGTCTACCCCTTCCAAGATCCCAGATGATTGGAACCAACAATGTGTAATGGTCTTAGGTCATTAGTGCTAGTGGAAAAAAAAACAAATAGACAAATTGCAATTAATAGTAAGTAGAAGGTATCTGGAGAACATACTAGAAGGAATAATCTAATATCATTTAAAATTCACAATATGAAGTATCTTCACTCTAGTTCATCTAAACCCTAGCAAAAGAAAAGAAATATCATATGAAAAGAATTCATTAGGGATGATGAAATTGAATCTCTTTCCGTCTTGCTTGGTTGTCTTAATCAGGTTTGTTTGGATCCTCCAAGCCAGATAAGAGGGTWTGGACTCCTAGACCCAATGGAACCTTCACTTGTGCTTCTTTCTTCAAGTCCATCTCTCAACTCTCTACTCATCAACCCTTTCCGTCAAAGGAAAGTTGGTGCAGGCCAGTTCCCAAAAAAATTATGGCGTTTTGTTGGGAAGTATTCCATGGGAAAGTAAACACTCTAGATAACCTACGAAAGAGAAGACCTTTCCTCTGTATTTTTCCTAACTGGTGTATCCTCTGTAGAGCTCACGGTGAAGATTGTTACCACCTATTAATATCTTGTCCCTCTTCTGCAGGCTACTTTCGTTGTTTGGGAGTAGTTGGAGTCTACCAACAGAAGTTCACATGCTCTTCAACCATTCTACCTTTTATTGGCCTACAAAAATAGGGAGAATTATGTGGAGATGTAATCGTGCTGCCTTGATTTGGACTCTTTGGGAAGAAAGGAATGTTAGAATTTTTCAAGAAAAGGAAAGGAGCAGTTAGGAAAGACTGCGTGTTAAATAGGGCAATACCTTGGCTGAAGACCTTGAAAATCTTTCATCAATTCTCCTTTAATGACCTTTGGAGAAATTKGTCAGCAGTAGYGAGGTGTTCATCCCTAAAGGACAAATCAATTACAAGTTGGTCTCCTCCATCCGAAGGCTCACTGAAGTTGAACTTTGATGGAAGTAGCATGGGTAATCCAGGATTATCCGGAACGGGGGGTGCTTTGAGAAATGAGAAGGGAGAGATTTTGTTTCTCTACTCGGGTCCCTTGGGAATTGGGGACTCCATCAAGCAGAACTTTTAGCTACTGTACAAGGGGTGCAATTTGCAAACCAGCTGGGGGTACAACACCTAACAATCGAGGGGGATTCCAAAGTGGTGGTGGGTTGGTTGGAAAATCCTAAAGAGGCTATGTGGCGTTACAAGAATGAAATGAAGAAATTTAGTCAGTTGACAAGGAATATGTTGGTCACTGTACAATGGTTGGGGAGATCAGCAAATACTTTGTCAGATGTGTTAGCTAAGCAAGGGGTAAATAGGGAAGAATTGTTTTTGGGCTCAGTTGTGATTCTTGCTTTTCTTTCCTAGTTTACTTGTAAGATTCAAGGAGGGGCAGCTCGTGCCTCTCCCTGGGATGTTGTATGAACTCACTCTAAATCTGCTTCTGAATTAATAAATTTATTATCATTCATAAAAAAAAAGAATTCATTATCCAACTGTTAAATAAAAACTAGAGTTCAAGCCTTTGCTTGGTTGGTGGTACCAAGGAAGATATTTATTCATGCTCACTAAAACCAATGATCATCAACATAGAAAGCAAATGTGTATTGTATCGGGAGAAAGAGACCACAGATCATCCATACTCAACTTGCAATGTACCTAAGAAGATTTGGAAATTTTCTTTTCTTTCTTTTATTTTCTATCTTTTTCTTTTGTAATTCTATCTTTAAAATGGATTGGAGACTACCAGTTTGTGTGTCTCAAGTAATTCAGCCTTGGCATGCAATTTTTAGTGAACCTCAACCAGATGAAGAATTCCAACCAAATAATATGCCCATCATCATCATCATCATCCTAGCCTCATCCCAAGATTCCCAATTATATGAGGTTGGCTACATGAATCTTGTTTCTGTTAGAGAAGGTTTGAATAGAAGTGATCAAGAGAGAAAGAAGACTGTATGGGTGTGTCAAAAGTGACAGCCCACACCCAGAAAATAATATTTATATTAAAAGATAAAAGAACCATACTGTCCTCAAGATACAGATTTTATATATATATATACCTTTTTGCCTCTCTTTTATGTATGGGACACCCTACTTAACATCAGAGATAATAGACAAAACACCTTTAAATAAAACATTATGAAATGACTTAAGTACCCCTGGACTGTTGGCTCTAACACTCCCCCTCAAGCTGGTGAATATATGTAATATAATCCCAGCTTGTTATTGTTCCAACTTTAATAAAGTAAGAAAAGGTGAAGAAAGGGATAGAAGAAAGGAGAAGATAGGAAGAGAAAGGGAAGGGAAAGAGAAGAAAAGAGGGAAGACTAGAAAGGAGAAATCTATTCACATCTCCTTACTGTCGACCCAGGTTGTATTAACATTCTACTAAGGCTGAAATGACTACAATACCCTTAGGAAAGTTACAACAGATATAAGAGAGAAAGAATAACATGAAAAAGACAATACTGCCCCTATTAACTACTTCTAACAATTTTAACACTCCCCCTCAAGCAGGAGCATATATATCATAAAAGTTCCAGCTTGTTACAAATATAGCCCATCCTTGAGCAACCCACACTTATAGTAAAAATATCAGCTACTTGGTCTTCAGATTTAACATAGGGAGTAACAACCTCTCCACTTGTTACTTTTTCTCTCACAAAAAGGCAATCAACTTTGTTGAAGATTAGTCAGTTTTGTGTTGTTTTTAGAATAGTTGTGTTATGTTATTTGTTAGATAGGTAGTGGGGACCACAATAGTTATGCAATTCCAAATTTATTATGTTTTTCAGTTCTACACATGCTGTTTTATGTTTTTTCCGCCCTATAAGGGCATAGTAGTCTTTGTACTCCTCTTATTTTTTATTATAAATAACAAGTGAAGGGGGCGGCCAGATGATTGCTTTCCTTCTCAAGAGTTCTTCTTCTCTTCTTTTTCCTCTCTCTTTCTTCTCTCTCCAAGAAAACACACTTTTCTTTTATACTTTTAAATCCAACAGATTTCTACTTGTTATTAGAGCAAGGACTAGGGTTCTTGAAGCATTCTCATGCAGCCCTAGATCGGCCAATTGCATGAAGTAAGAAGAGGTTGATCGATCTGCTATTGATTGCCCAGTTCTTGGATCTTTTGGTGAGATCAAGTCATCAGGAATGTGATCTTCGTTTTGGCATCAAAATCAGGAGGAATTGGAGTATGGGGAAGAGTCCTAGAAAAGCTGGATTCTTTGTTTTTGATCTGATCTTGGGCGCACAAGTATCGTTTGATTTCTTTTATTCTTCTGTAGGGGGTGGTTAGTTTTTTGGACCCCAGCAGAGGCATTCTTTTTTCAAATTATGAAAATTTGAAACTGGAATCCTATACAGATGCAGACTGGGCAAGGTGTTTAGAGGACAGGAGATTTACTTCAGGAGTATGTACCTTTGTAGGTGGAAACTTGATCTCATGGAAGAGCAAGAAACAAGTGGTTGTGGCTAGGTCAAGTGCAGAGGTTGAGTATAGATCCATGGCTCATGGTGTCTCAGAACTACTTTGGGTTAGATCCCTATTGAGCTAGATTGGGGTGAGAGCAAAGGAACCTATGATGTTGTATTGTGACAATCAGGCTGCATTCAACATTGCCCACAATCCAATCCAGCATAACAAGACAAAACACATTGAAGTCGATAGGCACTTAATAAGGGAGAGGGTAACAACCGGAGAAGTTTGCTTGCCTTATGTCTCTTCAGAGTTGCAATTGGCTGATGTTCTCACTAAAGGGATTGCAAAGAACAAACATGAACATGATCTATGCAAGTTGGGAATGTGTGACATTTACTCCCAACTTGAGGGGGAGTGTTGAAGATTAGTCAGTTTTGCGTTGTTTTTAGAATAGTTGTGTTATGTTAGTTGTTAAATAGGTAGTGGGGACCACAATGGTTATGTGAGTCCAAATTTTATTATGTTTTTCAGTTCTATACATGTTGTTTTATGTTTTTACTGCCCTATAAGGGCATAGTAGTCTTTGTACTCTTATTTTTTATTATAAATAACAAGTGAAGGGGCATAGTTTTCAAGGCACCAAGGCGATGTTGGGCATTAGGGGGGTGCCTTGTCACCTAGTCGCCTAGGCGATGGTTTTTTTATATAGAAAACATAGATCCTAGGGTAGTTCCCTAGGTACCATAGCCATATTTCCTTAATAATTACTCATAATTTTCATAAGAAAAGTATAGAGTTCATGTTAAAGTATAGAAAATGTGTTGATTAGACAAAATTTTAAGTTCTTCCTTACTTATTGGTTCAGGTTTTAAAGTCTTTGAGGGTTCAATACAGCACTTAGCAATGTTTGTATTGATTAAATCTTAACAAATAAGAAAATAATAAAAAGAAATTAGTATATAAACACACAAAATGAATATTTTAGTTTAATAGTGCCTAGTTTAATAGTGCCAAATAGTGCCTATTTGGGGTCCTAAAGGAGATGTCAGGCCTAGTGATGGTAAGATGGATCAACTTGCCTACTAGTCTCTGATACCTTATAGGGTCTTCTAATGGCTCTCCCTGACTATCAGTCATCTTCACATTGGGGTCCATGGGAGTTTCAACTGGCTTGGATCCTGACAACCCAGTTTCATTCAACACATCTAAAACATACTTTCTTTGGGACAGAGAGATTCCCCACTTCGACCGAGCTACCTCAATTCCAAGAAAGTACTTCAAGCTTCCTAGATCTTTAGTTTGAAAGTGTTGTTGTAGAAACTATTTCAACTCATCAATTCAATGTGTATCATTGCCAGTGAGAACAATATCATCAACATACACTGCTAGAATGATCTTCCCAGATGATGAGTCTCTACTAAACACAGAGTGATCAATACTGCATTGTTTCAATCCAAAATCTTGCACCACACTACTGAAATGACCGAACGATGCCTGTGGTGATTGCTTCAGCCCATAGATAGCCTTCTTCAATCAACACACATTTCCTAACTCCCCTTGAGCAACATACCCAGGAGGTTGCTCCATATATACCTCCTCTTGAAGATCACCATGGAGAAACACATTTTTGACATCAAGCTGAAATAGGGGCCAACCAAAGTGGGCAGCTAAAGAAATGAGCACTCGTACAAAACCTAATTTAGCCACAGGAGAAAAGCTGCTCGGTCTATTTTTCATCATATGAGTGTTCCTAAATGGTTTTGGAGTGATGCTGTACTTACTGCGTGTTTCCTCATTAGTCACATGCCCTCCTTCATTCTTCATGGTCGGTCTCCCTTCTCTATCTTGTTCCCCACCTTGTCTCCCTTTCCATTAACACCTCGTATCTTTGGCTATGTGCTTTGTTCACAATCTGAGTCCTGGAATAGACAAGCTAGATGCACGCTCCATTAAGTGTGTCTTTCTTGGCTACTCTCAGACTCAAAAAGGGTACAAGTGTTATAATCCCATTACTCGGAAGTGCTATGTTTGTCCTGATGTCACCTTTTTTGAGTCTATCCCCTTCTTCTCGGGACCTGAAGTATCTATGTCTCCACCTTTGCTTCCTCTTCCTCTTCCAGTCCGTGATCCCGTTCTGGGTGTTCCTATTGGGGTTGACCCTTCACCTCCTCCCGTGTAGATCCCGACTGAACGACTACCGATCCGGCACGTGTATACTCATTGACAGACACCGGCTCCTCCTCCAGCTTCTACCCTGTCTGTGGATCCTGTTGTTGCTCTTGTCCCTAAACCCTCAGGACTTGATCTACCCATTGCTTTACGAAAAGGTAAACATAGTTGTACCCTCCATCCCATTTCCAATTTTGTTTCAGTATCTCGCCTTTCCGCCTCACATCGCCAGTTTGTCTCACTATTGTCATCTATTTCTATACCTAAGAATGTCCAAGAGGCTCTTAGCTCACCTGGGTGGCGACAGGCAATGGAGGAGGAACTCTCTGCCCTTCAGCATACTCACACAGGGGAGCTCACTACTCTTCCACTTGGTAAGTATGTTGTAGGTTGTAAATGGGTGTATACTGTTAAATACTTGCCAGATGGTAGTGTGGAGCGTCTGAAGGCCAAACTTGTTGCTAAAGGTTATTCACAGTTGTATGGAGTAGACTATATGGAGACCTTCTCTCCAGTGGCTAAGATTGGCTCTGTCCGTGTGTTAATTTCCCTGGCAGTTATGTATGATTGGCCCTTGTTTCAACTTGACATTATGGAGGAGGTATATATGGAGCAACCACCTGGGTTTGTTGCTCAAGGGGAGGATGATAAGGTGTGCAGACTGAAAAAGGCAATTTAAGGGTTGAAACAATCGCCTCGTGCTTGGTTTGGGAAGTTTAGTGAAGTGGTGAAGAATTTTGGAATGAAACAATGCCAGGTTGACCACTCAATGTTCAGCTATGATTCAAAAGCCAGAAAGATTTTATTAGTGGTCTATGTGGATGATATTGTCATAATTGGTAGTGACAAATTGGGGATCGATAAACTAAAGGTCTTTCTCAAAATCATTTTCAAACAAAAGACCTTGGGACATTGAAGTATTTCTTGGGTATAGAAGTTGCTAGATCAAGACAAGGCGTAAACCTGTGCCAAAGAAAATATGTTCTTGATCTACTGGATGAAACATGACTGTTAGGTGCAAAACCGGCTGAAACTCCTATGGAACCAAATGTTAAGTTGAGCAGTGATACAKGGGAAATATTTGATGATCCYGGAAGGTATAGACGGCTAATGGGGAAGCTGAACTATTTGACTATCACGAGACCAGACATCTCCTTTGCAGTCAGTGTGGTGAGCCAATTTATGCAGAACCCTCGTATACTTCACTGGGATGCAGTTCTTAGAATTGTAAGGTACCTGAARGGAGCTCCGRGCYGTGGGTTATTGTACAAACCAGGAGGAAAACTTGAAGTAATTGGGTATACAGATGCAGATGGCAGGCTCTGTGTCTGATAGAAGATCTACTATAGGTTATTGCACATTTCTTGGAGGAAATCTTGTGACATGGAAGAGTAAGAAGCAGATGGTTGCGGCTAGAAGCAGTGCTGAAGCTGAGTATAGAGCCATGACACACACTACATGTGAATTAGTATGGCTAAGGAATTTCCTACAAGAAATCGGGTTTTCCATGGATAAACCTATGAAATTGTACTGTGAAAATCAAACTGCACTCCACATCTCATCCAACCTTGTTTTTCATGAGAGAACAAAGCACATAGAGATTGATTGCCACTTTGTGAGGGAGAAGGTCCTTACTRGAGAGATAAGCACAGAACATGTGGGCTCAGGTGATCAGTGGGCAGATTTGTTTACAAAAGGCTTAAGCTTAGGGTGAGTGAACTATATATGTAACAAGCTGGGATTATGACATATATTCTCGAGCTTGAGGGGGAGTGTTAGAGCTAGCCGAATAAGGTTAGATTAGTCAATTGACTTTTGTTAAGTTATGTGCTTATGTGGCAGTCTTTATAGAGACTTCCTGTCCCATACTTAAGTGGGGGCAGTTTAGTCTTTATACTACTAATTAGAGCCTAATCAATATTAAGGGTCGGCTAATAGGGTTTAACCTATTATGTTCGACTGTTCTTTCATCTTCTTCTTCTACTTCTTCTCCTCTTCTACTGGTTCGGACTACTGTAGCAACAGAGAAAACAGTTTCTGAATAGTCCACACCATAGGTCTGAGTATACCCCTTTGCAACAAGTCGAGCTTTGAACTGCTCAATATTGCCATCTTGATGGTGCTTAACTGTATATACCCATCGATAACTAACGGCCTGCTTCCCAAGTGGTAAGGAAGTGAGATCCCAAGTATTATTGAACTGAAGAGCATGAAATTCTTCATCTATCACCTTCTTCTAGTTAGGAGATGAGAGGGCTTCCTGTAGAGAACACGGTAGAGAAACAGAGGATAGAAGGGAAATGAAACGTTGATGTGAAGGAGACAAGTGAGCAAAGGAAACATACTGAGAAAGGGGGTGATCTGTGCAAGTATGCTTACCTTTACAAAGGGCAATAGGAAGATCAAGATTTGAGGATGGTGGATCTGTCAACGGAAAAGACTCTGGTGGCATGACAGAAGTTGGAATTGGATCAACTACTGGTGACAATTTTGGTTGTCTATCACTTCTAGAGTACACTCTGTGAATAGATGGTCAAATAGGCTCCTCCATAGTAGGCAAGGGAATAAAGACATCACCAGATTCAGAGGGAAGAGGAATAGAAGGAGAAAGTTCACATCCAAAGAAATAGGGTAAACTCTCAAAGAAGGTAACATCTAGAGCAACAAAAGCTTTTCGTAAAACAGGATCATAGCATTTGTAACTGTTTTGAGTACGAGAGTAACCAAGAAAAACACATCTAATAGCTTTGGAGTCAAGTTTATCATGACCTGGACCCAATTTGTGAACAAAACACACACAACCAAACACACGAGGAGGAAGAGAGAAAGGCGAGGTGGAAGGAAACAAGATAGAGAAAGGTGACTCACTATCTAGGACTGAAAAAGGCATACAGTTTATGAGAAAACAAGAGGTGAAAACTGCATCACTCCAATAGATTTTAGGAACTAACATTTGAATCAACAAGGCCCGAGCAGTTTCAATCACATGGCGATTTTTTCTCTCAATCACATCATTTTGCTGAGGAGTGTGTGAACATGAGGATTGATGTATACAATGAGAGTCAAAATAAGACCTGAAATTATTATGAAAATATTCCTTGGCATTATCTGAACGAAACACTTCAATGCATACACCAAACTGATTCCTTATCTCAGTATGAAAAGATAGAAAAATAGAGAACAATTCTGAATGATCCTTCGTTAAGTAAATCCATGTCATTCATGAATAGTCATCAATAAATGTTACAAAATATTTGAATCCATTATAAGATGACACATGACTACGACCCCAAACATCTGAGTGGACTAAAGAAAAAGGACTCAAGATTCTCTTATCATTCCTAGGAACAAAAGACACTCCATGATGTTTACTTAACTGATATGACTCACAATCTAGCTGAGTTACAGACTCTAAGGTTGGGGCTTGCTTTTTCAAAACACGTAGAGAAGGATGACCAAGACGACAATGCCACTGATGTGGTGTAAGAGAGGAATGAAGAGCCTTCTAATGACCATGGTCATCCAAGTAGTACAGTCTTCCAACTTCACAACCGCCACCAATCGTCTTCCTCGTCTTGAGATCCCGAGAGACACAATATGAAGGATAAATGTTACTGAACAATGACGGGTTTGAGTAAGCTTACTTATAGACAAGAGACTAAAGGGAAACTTAGGAACATAAAAAGCCGAGCATAAATTAAGGTCAGAACCAAGAGACACATTATTGGTATCAGTAATAGCAGAAGAAGAACCACCAGCTAAGGTAACGGTTTGAGAGGTAGAAGGTGGCGACAAGGAGGATACAAACATATCTGAGGAGCTAATCATGTGGTCTGAAACTCCAGAATCAATTACCCAAGGTGAAGGTGAAGAACTAGAAGTAAGACAAGCAGTACCTGACTTCACAAGTGTAGTAGTGGTAGAACTAGAGGAGGCAGACTGGCGAAGCTTTTCATACTCCTCACACGAGATAGAGATTGTGTCTTTATCCTTACCAACATTAGAAGTAGGAGCATCTTTAGTCACACTAAGACTCCCGAAATACCTTCCACCATTGCTTGGTTAGCCTAGGAAGATGGAAGGCCATGAAGATCATAACAAAAGTTGACTATGTGACCTTCTCGTCCACAATGTGAGCACTCACGGGCTGAACCACTACCACTATGACCACAACCACCAAACTCTCTACCACCTCCTCGTGCACCTCTGGGCCCATGGCCAAAACCCCTCACATTTCCTCCACCTCTACCACGCATGTCTATCAAGAAAACCTCCTATGGAAACCACCATGGTTGATCTCTCTGAAGGTGGGGGATGATCATTATGTGGATTTGAGGCTCTCCTTATGCGAGAGAAAACCTAACAAGGATGGAAGATCATTGCTCCCTAAGATTTGGGCCCGCATTGGTTCAAATTCAGACATCAACCCAGATAAAATTCTTGCTACATCTAGATGTTCTCGTTGTTCTTGTTGAGTCTTCAAATCAGTGGATAGGGGTGGGTTGATAAATATTGAGCTCATTCCTTGAGCTTTTTAGAGAAGCATAGTATTTTCCAACACTTTTATCCCCTTTTTCAAGAGAAAAATAGTCTTGGTACAACTGGTAAATTCTTATGACATTGTCTTGTCTAGAGTACAATTGCTTTGCATGGTCCCAAATCTCCTTGGCCGTGTCTAGAAACATAAGGTTTACACTAATGTGATTCTCCATACTATTCCAAAGTGATGTCATAATTTGGGCATTCTTTTGTACCCATTCATTGTACCCTTCTGATTCACTTTTCAATGGACCCTCCTTGATGTACTTCAACTTGCCTCTTGCAATGACAGATACCTCAACCGACTTGGCCCATGGGATATAATTAGTACCATTGAGTTCCACTGTAGTTAATTGAGAAGTCGTCAAATCTGATTGCACAATTACTGTAGGTTTAGTGTTACCATTTGATGAAACCATGAGTGAGAGATCACTGATTTGCCACCTAGGCAAACTGTCAAACAGCTGGTATGCAACTACTATAATACACCTTTTTTTTTAGGAAAAATACCAAGAATCATCAGCCCTCTACTTTAGAAACACTTGGGAAAGATTGCATACTTACCACAAGGTGTCACCACAACACAAACCACTACAAAATCACAACACATTGAGGAGCACCTACCTCACAACTCGAAACATCACAAAGCTGCCCTCTTCGAACTGCTGAATAGAGGGCTTTTAGAAAACACCACCAACTCATACAACACTGCAACTTGAGGCATTAAAGCCTCTTTTCCAAGTGGGCGACCAGTCCTCTTAAGTCCTTTTCCTTTCCAACAAAGAATAAAGAATATTCTCTATTCCTAGGGCACAAAAAAGTTGAGATGTGAATAGTTCCGCGAACAGTGTAGTCGACCTCAAGTCTTTGATACCATGTTCCAACTTTAATAAAGTAAGAAAAGGTGAAAAAAAGGATAGAAGAAAGAAAGAGAGGAAGATAGGAAGAGAAAGGGAAGGGAAAGAGAAGGAGAAGAAAAGAGGGAAGATTAGAAAGGAGAAATCTATTCACATCTCCTTACTGTGACCCAGGTTGTACTAGCCTACTAAGGATGAAATGACTACAATACCCTTAGGAAAGTTACAGCAGATATAAGAGAGAAAGAATAACATGAAAAAGACAATACTGCCCCTGTTAACTACTTCTAACAATTCTAACAGTTATATTAATCCACTTTTCCCCGACTCAACACTTTTGTAAACAAATCAGCCCACTGACTTCTTGTGTTCATATGTACCGTATTTATCACTCCACTTGAATATGTTTAGTCAATTCATGTATGGTTTTGTTAGGTAGAACAAATAAATAAAAGCTAAGCATTAAACTTTGGTGAAGACCCATTGTAACTATAAAGTTTGTTGTCTTTCCCACAGGTTTTCTAACATTGGTTGTTACACCCTTATACATATCCTTAGGTCTATATACCTATTTGGAACCCCTTTCTTTCCCAAGACCCACCATATTATATCTATAGGAACTCTATCAAATGTTTTCTCTAGATCAATGAATACCATACGACGATCTCTCTTTTTCTCTCTCTTAACTTTTCTATCAATCGTTGCAAAAGAAAGATAGCTTCCATGGTTGATATCCCTGACATAAACCTAAATTCTAAGAAATGTTTTTTTCCAAAATTTCAATGTATATGAACGAGCAAAACATTTTTCTAGGAACTTGAACTAGAAAAGCAAACAGTTGGATATTCATATTACCTTGGATGCAGCCTCTTAATCTCTTCTATATTCCCTTCCATCTTAGTCATAACAAAGCGAACATACCTGCAACATAGTTTCTGAGTTAGGGATGATATTATGCATCAAGTTTCTTAAGGTAGCCTTTTTTTCAATCTAATATATCTGCCTTGAAAATATGTTAGAATATGAATATCATATAATATAAAGTATAAAATGAAGTTGGATCTCCTTAAACCCATCCAACTCTAATCTTGAAAAGAATGACTAAAAGCATGAGGGCTATTTTCCTTAGAATAATCAATTAACAAGAAGAACCAAGGTTTCAAATGCCAGTGTTGGTGGAAATGTCAGTCATCAAAATATAAGAAACATGTTAGAAATGTCAGAAATATCATAAAAATTATAGGCATGGTGGGAACATTATAAACTATGCAAAATATAGAATAGTATTTTATGAAATTATAAAAGAAGCATAGGCAAACCTTTTTAAATTATTATCATATTTCAAATTACTAAACAAAACTAAGAAACTTAGGTTATAGACAAAAGAATGCATTCTGAAATTGCCTTGTAAACCTTAAGATTCATAACTTCATGATAAAATGAGTTAAAGCAAAATTTAAACTCACAGAAAATGTAAATGGTTGTAATAGATTAACCAAACAATCTATTACACAAACAATAACTAATATTTAACTTCATGTTCGAAATAAATATTAAGCTAGCTCAATGTGGTAACCATGTAAGTTAGGCAGGCAATAACATTGTTACTCCACATATCTACAATATTGTCACCAACTTGTGTTATAATACCATCTCTTGTACTCCACATAGCGTTGGTATATTCATTGGGGAATATGTCAATTCCAGTAAAATTTCATGTCACTACCTATGGAAGTAGAAATGGAAATATGTCGTGGAAACTCTCTTGTACTCCACATAGTGCTGGTAGTGTTCATTAGGGACTATGCCGGTTTTGATAAAACTTCATGACGCTACCCATGGAAATGGAAATATTAGGGAAATTAGGGACATTTTAAAACATGCTGCAGAACTGGCAAACTGACATAAAAGGAAAGCAAATCTGATATAATTTCCGTAAACTTCTTTGCTACTTTATTGTATAGTTGGTTGTTTAAAGTAAAAAATTGTTAGTTACTTCGCCTAAAGTACATTTTCCTTCTACTATTAGTTTGTATTAAAAAGTAATGATTTTTGCCATTTTAAATTCCACCACCTAAATCTTGGGAACTTAGTTTCTTCTCTTTTTCTTCTTTTAATGTGAACATTTAAAACTACTAAACTATGTTGTGAGGTTTAGCTTTCCCTAGGAATAATAGTTTATTTTTTTCCGTAGTAGACAGGGTATTTATGCCTATCTACTGCTATAACTGAGGTCAGATTAGTCAGTTTATTTTTTTATATAACATTGTAACTTGCAGCTTCTGTTTTGAAAACATAACATATAAAGAGATCTGGTTGATTGGGAGACTAAATTTTCTCTCCCATTTGGCAATCTCTTCTTGTCTCCCCAACAACTGCTGTGTTTTCTCTTCTCTCTTATCTGCTTCTAATATTAGTAATCAGATATGCTAAAATACAACTTTGTTCTAGGGTTATTTTAGTCTTTTCTCTTCTTTAAATCAGTGTCTTTTGTCTCTATTCTCAAGTATTTGTATCCAGGGGTAGTATTGTAATTTTACTTGTTATTATGATTTAGACATACTGGGCGGCAGTTCTCTCTTTCGATTGAGACTGTGAAGCCCTATTCTGTTCGACTTCTTCTCCTCTTCTTCTTCTCCATCTCTTCCCCTTCTAGGCACATATCAGAAACCTCTTTTTTATTTATTTAATTAAATACAGGCCTGATAACATGGTATCAGAGCCTGGTTGATCAAGTTCCCTGACTGCATAAGTGAAGGACACCTGTAACTGGTTCAGCTGAGGATTTATACCAATACGAGAAGAGAGGAAGGGGAAGAACCTAAAAGGACTGATCACCAAGAAGGTTAAGAGGTTTCTATGCCTCAAGCTGCATTGTAGGTCGACTATTTGATAGTGGTTTAGACTCCCTCTACTCGTCAGTTCAAAGAGGGACTGTGAATGTGAAGTTCAGCTGATTGTTGTTTGTGGTTGATGTGTTTGGTGGGTTATTTTCTAGGAATCGGGAGGTTAGTTGACTCGTAGAATAAGTTTTTATGCTGATGTTCCAGGTTTAGGTGTTGCGGCTATGCTGTTAAAGTTTCAAAACCAATAGTTAAGTCAGTTGAATGCTGTTGTTGAGTCGGGCAATGAATACAAAACAAGTGTGATGGTACAAACTGATTTCATGGCTGTACAAATGATGTCGGTTAAATTTAATGGTAGTATGGTACCAACTATGTACCATGGGCGAAATCGGTGGAGGTAAATTTGACGGCGAGAAGAAAGTTAAAATATATTAAAGAAAACAAACCAGATCCAGGAGCTGCAGGGTGTGATGATTGGATCCAGGAGAATGCACAGATTATGACATGTCTTTGGAACAGTATGGAACCTCATATCAGTGTGGACCTGGTGTTCTTTGATACTGTGAAAGAAATTTGGAACATGCTAAGCAGTTGTATTAGGATAAGACAATGTAACTAGAATCTATCAATTGTATCAGGAGTATTTTCAACTACAAGGTGATAGGAGTGTGGAAGAGTACTATGCTTGCTTGAAGAGTTTGTGGAATGAGTTGGATTCGTATTAGCCTCTTTTGATTGATCTCAAATTGCAAAAACAACAGAGAGATCAGTTGGATGTGGCATGTTTTCTTTCCAGATTGAGGTATGAACTTGAACCAATGTGTGCCCAGATTTTAGGTAGCAGTGACATACCGACACTATCAGAAGTTTTCTCTAGAGTAAGAAGGGTTACGAGTCCACATACAGATAGCTCTCCAGTATTAGAGAAGTCGGCCTTAGCCACAACCAAAGGTGGTAGAGGTGGCTCACGTGGTAGAAGTAGCTATCCCAGAGGAAGTAACCATGGTGTGAGAGGTCATAACGGTGGTAGAGATGGGAATTTTAGAGGTTGTGGTGTCAGTGTTTCTAGTCGAGGAATGATCAAAGAATGCAGCTATTGTGGACGGGAAGGACACACTGTGAACTACTGTTTTGATCTGCATGGCCCACCTTCTACTTGGGCCAATAATGCTACTATAGAAGGAGATAGTGGTACTATGAGAGATGACTCCACTGCTTTAGGTACTGAGAAGGAGAAGGAAATGGTTTCCATCACCCGGGAAGAGTATGAAAAACTTCGTTTGTCTTCTTCTTCTTCCAGTAATACTGCAACTCTTGCAAATTCAGGTACAACATGTCTTGTTTCTCCTTTTAAACAATGGATTATTGATTATGGGGCCTCAAATCACATGACTAGGTCCTCAGGCCTACTTGCATCTTTATCCCCTCCCTTTTAAACAATGGATCCTGTGTTTTTGGTACCAGTGATGTTTCTTCACATTCTGATTTTACTTTACCGTCGGTCCTATATGTTCCTAAATTTCCCTTTAGTCTTATGCCTATTAGTAAGTTGACAAAATCTTTGAATTGCTCCATCTCATTCTTTCCATCCTATTGCATTTTTCAGGATCTCAAGACGGGGAAGACGGTTGGTGGCGGGCATGAAGCTGGAGGATTGTATTATCTTGATGGTGGTGGGTCACAAATAGCTCTTCATTCCTCCATTACACCGTTGCAGTGGCACTATCAGATGGGTCACCCTTCTCTTCCAGCTCTCAAGAGTTTTATTCTAGAGGTTGTGTTTGTTCATGAGTTACAGTGTGAAGTTTGTCAGCTTAGTAAGCATCATCGTGCCTCTTTTGTTCCAAGGGAACCTACGAGAGTCTCGAGTCTTCTTGAACTTGTTCATTCAAATGTTTGGGGTCCTTGTCCAGTTGAATCTTACAATGGATTTAAATATTTTATTTCCTTTGTTGATGATCTTTCAAGAATGACTTGGAATTATTTAATGAAATCCTGTACAAAGGTGTTTGATATATTTCTCTCCTTTTATGCTGAAATTAAGAATCAATTTTGTATCTCCATTAAATACTTTCGATCTGATAATGCAAAAGAATATTTCCAACGCCCATTTCATATGTTCTTTAAATCTCATGGCATAATACATCAACCATCCTGCTCCACTCCACAACAAAATGGAGTAGCTGAGCGGAAAGAATAGACATACTTGACACTGCTCGGGCACTTTTGATTCAAATATCAGTTCCAAAAAAATATTGGAGTGATGCTATTCTTACTTCTTGCTTTCTCATTAATCATATTTCATCTTTCGTGTTAAGTGGCTCCTCTCCTTTTTCTATTGTTTTTCCTTCTCAATCTCCATTCCCTTTGCCTCTACATGTCTTTGGTTGTGTTTGTTTTGTTCATCGCTTGGGGTAGGCGTTGGTTAAGTTGGACGCTTGTGCTCTTAAATGTATCTTTTTAGGGTACTCTCGGACCCAGAAAGGATATAATTGCTACAGTCCTTCCCTTCGACACTCCTTTGTTACTCCTGATGTGACCTCCTTTAAAAATGTTCCCTTTTTTTTCCTCAACTGAACCTACTTTTCTTGATACTTTATCCCCACCTCTTCCCCTACAAATAGAGGAGGTGTTTGTGCCTGCTCCTGTTGTTCAAGAGTCAATGCAACCACCGATCCATCGAGTGTATGCTCACGGCCCTTGTGGTATTGTGTTTTAACCTTCTCCAGCTCCATCTCCTCCATTAACGGCTCCTCCATTGACGGATCCATCTCATTTCGATCTTCCCATTGCGCTTCGCAAAGGTAAGCGTGTTTGTACTGAACATCCTATATCTCGTTATGTTTCATTTGCCCATTTATCTCCATCCTATTGGAATTTTGTATCCCTTCTATCGTCTGTGTTTGTTCCTAGATCTCTTCAAGATGTTCTTCTCTCTCCAAAATGGAAAAGGGCGATAGATGAGAAATTTCATGTTCTTCAATCTAATCATACTTGGGACCTTACTTGTCTGCCTCCAGGAAAGAAAGCAGTTGGTTGTTAGTGGGTTTACACTATTAAGCATCTTACCGATGGTAGAGTGAAGAGATATAAAGCAAGCTTAGTAGCCAAAGGGTTTACACAGACCTATAGTGTTTGATTATACTGATACCTTTTCACCTGTAGCTAAAATGGGTTCGGTCCGGGTGCTTATTTCCCTAGCTGCACACTTTGATTGGCCGTTGTTCCAGTTGGATATTAAAAATGCATTTCTTCACGATGACCTAGAGGAGGAGGTGTATATGGAGCAACCTCTAGGAAACGTTGTTCAGGGGGAGGAAGGTAAGGAGGTGTGTCAGTTGAAGAAAGCAATTTATGGGTTGAAGCAGTCTCTAAGGGCCTGGTTTGGGAGATTCAGTAGTGTAGTACAACAATTTGGGATGACACAATGTAGGGTTGATCATTCAGTGTTTAGTAGAGATAACCTCTGGGAAGATTACGTTGGCAGTCTATGTTGATGACATCATTATCACAGGAAGTGATGAGCATGGCATTGAAAAGCTCAAACGGTTCTTACAAAACCAATTCTAGACTAAGGACTTGGGGCACTTGAAATATTTTCTAGGCATAGAAATAGTAAGGTCAAAGTGGGGAATCTCTCTTTCACAAGGAAGTATGTGCTTGACTTGTTGGAAGAAACTGGTCTTTTAGGGGCAAAACCAGTGGATACCCCTATAGATCTGAATGTGAAGGTCTGATAGTGAGGGGGAGCCCCTAGTTGATCCTAGACAGTACAGGAGAGTAGCTGGAAAACGGATTTATTTAACCATTACAAGATCTGACATTTCCTTCAATGTTGGATTATTGAGCCAATTCATGTAGAACCCAAGGACAAGCCATTGGGAAGGTATTATTAGAGTTCTACGCAATTTGAAGGGTGCCCCAGGTAAAGGGTTGTTGTATAAGAAAGAGAGAGAACTTTCCTTGAAAGGATACACAGACGCTGATTAGGCAGGGTCGGTTACTGATAGGACTGCACATTTTTGGTAGGGAATTTGATTACTTGGAAAAGCAAGAAGCAGAATGTGGTGGTCAGGAGTAGTGTTGAGGCCGAGTACAGAACCATGGTCCACACTACATGTGAGTTGGTGTGGTTAAGACAATTGTTACAAGAGATGGGAATATTAGTCACAACCCCCATGAAGCTATTTTGTGACAACCAGGCTGCCATTCATATCTCTTTCAATCCAGTGTATCATGAGAGGACCAAACACATAGAGGTGAATTGTCACTTTGTTAGAGAAAAGGTGGTCACTGGAGAAATCATTACCCCATATGTGAAGTCTGAAGATCAACTAACTGATTTGTTTACCAAAGGCTTGAGTGGTGCTCGGATGAAATACATTTGTAACAAGTTGGAGTTGTATAATATATACGCTCCAACATGAGGGGGAGTGTTAAAATACAGCTTTGTTCTAGGGTTATTTTAGTCTTTTCTCTTCTTTAAATCAGTGTTTTTTTACTCTATTCTCAAGCATTTGTCTACAGGGGTAGTATTGTAATTTTACTTGTTATTATGAATTAAACATACTGGGCAGCAGTTCTCTCTTTCAATTGAGACTGTGAAGCCCTATTCTATTTGACTTCTTCCCCTCTTCTTCTTCTCCATCTCTTCCCCTTCTAGGCTCATATTAGAAGCTTCTTTTTTATTTATTTAATTGAATACAAGCCTGATAACAAGATAATTACATGGTATAAGAGAAGGTATGATCTTCGGGTTAGCACTCTTAGTCCTTTCTATTCCTCAAACCTTCTTTACTATTTTCCACTTAGGAAATTTCAATAGGGACTGGCATGGGATAGCCTCTGCCTTTCTAATGTTCCTTCCTCTTGTGAATAATTTTAAGAGGTAATCTGGATACACTTAGGCCTGAGTCCGGCCCGGCCATCGGGCCTAAGTCTTAAGCCCAAGCCTAGCCCTCATATAAAGCCCGAAGCCTGGGCCCGAGCCCAAAACCGGCCAAAAAATTGAAAACAGAATTTTTTACTTTTTTTATTCAATAAAAAGTGTTTTATTTATATTAAAAACCTTCAAAACTCAAAAATAATAATCATCTCACTATTACTTGGAAAAAAAGAGAACAAAGAAAATATTGTATATATATATATTTATTAAATAAAATATACTTTTATTATTTAATATATTGTATCAAGTTGGGCTTGGGCTCGGGCCAGGCTTTTTTGAGGAATGATGAACATACAATTTATCTATAATTTATGAGGTCTTTGCATGGATTTTTATGTCGTTTTTATTTAATTTTGCCCTAATTTAGTTTAATGATAAGAAAAGATTTCAGGAGTAATTAATCCAAGAAAAAGAAAGAAAAAAGGCAAGAAAAGAAGTTTCAAAAAGACCAATTTCTGCCCAGCCCGGTTGTGGAAACAAGAGAGAGCACTTCGGCCCAAGAAGAACAAGTTGATTACTTGAAAAAACCCAAGAAAAGAAAGCCTAGCAAAAGAGTAAAATTCATCCCAGTAGAGAAGGCCCATTCTCAGCCCAAAAGAGCAGCCTAGAGTGTAACTATCATGTGCTAAGAAGGAGCCTAAGTGCAGCCCAAAGAGATAGGGGCGGCAACTCTTAGAAGGCTTTCAAGAGAACTCTAGAAAGTTCAAGAAGGGGGTGTAATACACCCCATTCTAGAGGCTTCAAGAAGGGACAAGAAGAGAAGAATAAGGGCTCTCCCACTCCTAGAGGTTCGAATACCTTGAAGAGAAGAGAAGAGAAGAAGGGCTAGGCGCAAGGAAGAGAAGAAGAAGGGTTGAAGGAGTTCAAGTGAAGCTAGCAAGAAGAGAAGGTGAGTTCGAAATTGGAGGTTTTTGATTCAGAGAAGGGCTCTCCCTTTTCCTTTCTTTCTTGATGTAATCAAGTTTGTAAAATTTCAGTTCAGCAATCAATTTTTTTTTTATTCATTCGAATGGGTGTGAATTATTCTTGAAGTTTCTTGATTAGGGGTTAATTGTAGATCAATTCAGCCAATTAAACTTTCAAAACTCAGATCTGAGATTGCAAGATCTGAATTGCTTGAAAGAGAATTCAGATCTACAAATTTTCAGATTGGCTGAATTGATCTAAGCATGGAATTCTTAGAGTGCATGAGAAAGACTCTAGGAATTCAGATCTACTATTCAAGAACTGAATTGGATGCAAGGTTAGAGATAACTTGCACAATTTAGTTGGTGATCAATTTAGATTTGAATTGATGCCTTAGAAGTGTTTGAAGAAATGCATGCATGGGATTAGATCATTGATAGAGATATGGGGATCATCACTATTGCATAGGATGAACATGCACTCGAAAGAGGCTGCTCATGACCTTGGGGTTCCACCAAACCAAGGCTTAATCACAATCTATTCGAATAATTCAACTTGATTGATTGCTGAATTCTGAGATTAASATTAACTGCTTACTCTTCTAACCTGAATTGAAGGCAATTGGGCCAATAAATTAGATAGATTTTAGTTTAGGATTTTTAGCTTTTGAAAAAAGTTTTGATGTATTGTTGATCAGATAAGAAGTGCCCAATTTAGTATTGGTAATTGTTTCCTAAATCCACGTGGGAATGATACTTTATTCACTACTTTATTACTTGAACGGCTAGTGCACTTGCTAGTGTCACAATGAGCCACATCAAGTTTTTGGCGCCGTTGCCGAGGATTTAGGGAAGCAATATTAGAAAACATTGAGCATTCCTAATATGGTCCCATTCAGCATTGCATTCATAGTTGGTTTAATTTGCTTAATTTTACATTTTAGCTTTGATTGCAACTGCTATACTATAGTAGTTATGTTTCTTCTTTCTTCAGTAGATTACTTCCTTTCCTAGTTTTAGTTTCAATTTAATAAAGGTAGATCTGATTTCCTTTCAATCTTGGAACTGTTACCTTCAAAAAGAAAAAAAAAATAGAAAATGAAGAAAAAAATAAAGGGAGATCATATGAACAAAGGAAGGGAAAGTGAAAATTCAGATCAGAACTCAGATCTGAGTTCTGCTATAGCAGATCTGCAACAGTTCAGATCTGAGTTCCTCTGAACACAGACCTGAACTGATGCAAATTTGAGGGGAATTAGGGGTCATCACCACCCCAATTCACCCTAGGATACATCTGCTATCCCCCAAGAATAATTGGTTAGCCATGGGTGATGAAATTCAGATTTGAAATGATACAGATCTGAACTGCAATTGAGAACAGAGATGATGCAGGGTATACTGTGTAATTTGTTTTCTCTGTTCTATTCACTTGTAACCGAGGTATTGTAGCTGAGGGGATGTATGTTTGAATTGAAGATTTTTATTTATCTTAAAAAATAAAAAAAAATGAGAAAAAATAATTATAAAACTTGAGTGTTGCAGATCTAAGTTGCATACGGCACTCAGATCAGTAGAATTCAGATCTGCAGCACTCAGTCGAAAAGAATTGCTTGTGTTTCTTTTTTTTTCCATTACAAAAAGAAAAAGTATATATATAAAATGAAAAGAAGAAAAAGGGGAGATCTTTTTGAACAATAAGAGGGGCAATTGAGAATTCGGATCAAAACACAGATTTGAGTTCAGATCTGAATTCTGCTGTTGCAGACCTGCAACGGTTCAGATCTGAGTTCATCTGAACTCAGACCTGAACCTATGCAAGAGTGAGGTGAATTGGGTGCCATCACTACCCCAATTCACCCTATGACACATCTAACCTGCTTCAAGGGTGATTGGATAGCAAGGAATGAGGAAATTCAGATCTGAACTGGTACAAATCTGAATTGCAGTTGAGGACTGAACTGGTACAGAGTATATTTTGAATTCTGGGTGGACTGAATTCTTGGCTTTATCCACTTGTACCCAATCTAAATTAGTTAAGGATGTGTGTTTGGATTGAATAATTGTGATGCCTCAAAATATTCAATAAAAAGCAGCAGTGTATTCTATTAGCATTCAGATCTGTAGCAGGGCTGCTACAGTACAACAGTTAGCAGACCTGATTTCAGGTCAGGTTTGTGCTTTCAACCACCCGCACACACTCTTGGATATTCCTTAATTTCAATTTTTTTTTTCTTTCTATGATGTCCAGCTCTCTATTGAGAATGGATATGAGGTCTGATCTGAACTTGAACTCAGATCTGCTCTGCAACCTGCTAATTTGCAGCAATGTAATGCAGACCTGATTTCAGGTTTCTGCAGAAGTTGTGTGGACCGAATGGCTTGTTTTACATAAACTTGAAAGCTATGGGTTGATATGGATGATGTTGGCTGATGTGCATTTGTATGGATTTGTAAGAATTCTGAACCATGATATGGGTTGAATCAACTGTGGGCTGAACTGCTGCCATTAATCCGAATTGCAGCAACACATATAGGTGGTATGCATTGCAGACCTGATTTCAGGTCATAGAAGTTCTTCAAGATTATGAGCCATACACTTGCATAGCTTACAAACTTGAACCTAAACCTGGCTCAGGTCTGCTTATAGCTCAATTTAGGTCCCCTGAAGGCACCTTGAGAATTCAACTTTGATAAGCAACCCTCAGTCTAGCAGATGTGAATGGATGTGTGCAATAGTGTACAATGCATTTCAATTCAGATTTCAATTATTATTATTTGTTGAATTTCTCGGAACCATCAATCCCAAAGAATTGTAGGTCTGAAAGCAGATGTTGCAATTAATGGATGTAAATAAGATTGCTGGTTTGGATCCCTCTTAATAATCAAAATTATTTAGGATTAGTAAATCATTGTACATATCTCAGTTATGATAAACTTAGATTTATATTCTGTTGTATTGGCCTTTTTATTGCCTTGACTTTCACAGTTTATGACAAGCAGAGTCGAGCTGGAGGAGATCCTCTACGACCCGGAGATTGAAAGAACTCTCTGTGTCCATCTAAGAGCAGCTAGACAAGTCCAACAAAAAGCTCAAGAAATGGCTGAACAAAGAACCATGATGGATTATGCCAAACCCTCACTCACGGGAGCTGCTTCCAGCATTATCAGGCCTACTATTACTGCTAACAACTTTGAGATTAAACCTGCCATTATACAAATGATTCAAAACATTGTGCAATTTTGTGGAATGGCCCACGAAGATCCCAACGCACATATTGCTAACTTTTTAGAAATATGTGACACTTTCAAACACAATGGAGTAAGTGATGATGCCATTAGGCTGAGGTTATTCCCATTCTCTTTGAAGGATAAAGCCAAAGCATGGCTGAATTCATTACCAGCGGGATCAATAGCTACGTGGGATGAAATGGCCAGCCGTTTCCTCTCTAAGTATTTTCTCCCTTCTAAAACTGCTAAAATGAGTAATGATATCACTATATTTTTCCAACAAGAGGGGGAATCTTTATACGAGTCATGGGAACGATACAAGGAGTTGTTGAGGAGAGTTTCTCACCATGGCCTTCCCATATGGCTGCAAGTGTAGACCTTCTATAATGGTCTTACCGACTCAAATAAGACCATACTAGATGTTGTAGCCGGAGGGTCCATAAACAATAAGACTCCTGAGGTTGCCCATGCACTCATTGAAGAAATGGCAGCCAATAATTATCAATGGCATTCTGAAAGAACCCAAACTAGGAAGCAACATGGCCTGCATAATGTTGATACTTATACGACACTATCTGCACAAATAGGAGCACTCAGTAAGAAAATTGTTGGCAACTTTGCAAGGCAGCCAGGAAATCAGTACCATCATGCCCGTAACCCCGGATGGAGAGGCCACCTGAATCAGCCATGGCAGAATCAGCATGCACCGAAGCCTTTCCACCAAAACATCCATAAGCCAGAACCAAATCTAACTTAGAGGAGCTGATGACCAAGTTCATAACTAGTGCAGAAACTAGATTTCAGAATAACGAAACATCGATAAGGAACTTGGAAACTCAGGTTGGGCAGTTGGCACAGATGATTTTAGAAAGGGTTTCGGGTACCTTACCAAGTAACACCGTGGTAAACCCAATGGAACAAGAGGTTGTTGGGAGAATTCCCAATTCAGATGCTTAATCATAAACTGTCTTACTTGCTTTCTGTTTTTCTTTTTCATAGCATTTAAGTTTAGTTAGTTTTTCTTAGAATTTAATTGAATAAAGCTACTAATCTCCTCTTCTAGTTTGCAAGTGATTTCTAGCAGAAGAAGCTTCCCACCGACAACATATTGCAGAATTTAAGAACGATCTTCAAGGAAGTCCTCTAAACACCTCCTATTACTTGATGATGCTCTTGCTAGTTTTATTGTTACTCCCTAACACTAAGAACATTGAGGATAATGTTCATCTTATTCACCCCAACACACATATGCAGGCAATGACATAACCAAGAAGACTGGTACCCCTCAAGATTCATTGCTATTTATTTGGTGATTTTTAATAAGGAATTCAATGAGTTGAGGGAGACCGATGTATTTGTTAGTTCTTATTCTTGTGAATGACCCTATTTAATATATGCATGAGAAAAGGGGAGCTGAATATGCCTTTCAGCATGACTAGCCCTAACTACCTTCATATGTATGAAAGCACTGGATTTCATTGTTAATGGTCAAGAGAACTAGTGCACATCTGAAGTGCTGATACATGAGGTTCAATAATTGAGCCCAAATTGACTTCGCTATTTTGAGCTGAATAGAAAAACTAGCAGCTCAAAACATGAGTCTTGTCATCTACCTAAAGCATGTGACCAGTGTGAGATGGAGCATAAGATGCACTCACACCAAAAAAAAAAAAGACAGATCTGAATTCTGCTGTTGCGGACCTACAACAGTTCAGATCTGAGTTCCTCTGAACATAGATCTAAACTGATGCAAATTTGAGGTGAATTGGGTGCCATCATCACCCCAATTCACACTAGGACACTTCTGCTATTCCCCAAAAGCCATTTGGTAGCAATAACTGAAGGAAAGGCAATTGAGAATTCAGATCCGAACTCAGACTTGAGTTCAGATCTGAATTCTGCTGTTGCAGAACTGCTCARTTCAGATCTGAGTTCATCTGAACTCAGACCTGCAGCTATGCAAGATTGAAGTGAATTGGGTTCCATCACTACCCCAATTCACCCTATGACACATCTAACCTGCTTCAAGGGTGATTGGATAGCAAGGAATGAGGAAATTCAGATCTGAACTGGTATAGATCTGAATTGCAGTTGAGGACTGAACTGATACAGAGCACATTTTGAATTCTGGGTGGACTAAATTCTTGGCTTTATCCACTTGTACCCAATCTAAATTAGCTAAGGATGTGTGTTTGAACGGCTAACCATGTACCTCATGAACAAGAAGATCATTGGTTGTCAAGATAAACAGTGGATGGAGGTGGTACAATACCACCCACTAAATATGGTTTCAGGCACTGGCCATTTACCTTAAATGTGCCCTGAACCGGGTGGGTGATTTCTATAGCCCCATGGGGAAAAACCTGAGTGATGGTGAAGGGTCCAGACCACCTGGATCTCAGCTTGCCTGGGAACAGGGCGGAGACGGGAATTATATAACAATACCTGCTGCCCAACATATAAGTCTCGTCTCAGCAAATTCTTATCATGCCATCTTTTAGTTCGTTCTTTATAGACTTTGGCATTTTCATAGGTGACAAGTCTGAATTCATCCATCTCATTCAATTGCAACCTCCTTTTAGCCCCTATGGCCTCAATGTCAAAATTCAAGAATTTAAGAGTCCAATAGGACTTGTGCTCTAATTCTACTAGTAAATGGCATGCTTTACCAAAGACCAACCTATAGGGGGACATGCCAATGGGTGTCTTATATGCAGTTCTATATGCCCACAATGCATCATCTAACTTAATGGACCAATCTTTTCGAGCAGATGCTACAGTCTTTTCCAGAATTCTTTTGAGTTCCCTGTTAGCCAACTCCACTTGGTCACTAGTTTGAGGGTGATAAGGGGTAGCCAATTTGTGTAATTCCATATTTTTGCATTAATCGCTCAAATTGGCTATTGCAGAAGTGAGCTCCCCTATCACTAATTATAGCTCACAGAGTGCCAAATCGGGAGAATAGCTTCTTCAGGAAGTGTACCACCCTCCTTGAGTCATTTGTGGGCAAAGCCATGGCTTCCACCCATTTAGATACGTAATCAACAGGAACGAGGATGTACTTATTCCCAAAAGAATTCGGGAAGTGTCCCATGAAGTCTATACCCCAAACATCAAAGATTTCGCAGATTAAAATATTGGAAAGGGGCATTTCATTCGGTCGGGAAATGTTTCCCGACCTTTGACATTTGTCACATGTGGACACATACCTGTGGGCATCCTTGAATAATGTAGGCCAATAAAAACCTAATTGCAAAACCTTGGCTGCGGTGCGGCTAGTTCCAAAATGACCTCCTGCTTCTTTATCATGGGCAAATTGGAGTACCGACTCCATCTCCTCCTCAGGGATACATCTCCTTATGATCTGATCTGCACACAATTTATACAAAAAGGGTTCCTCCCACAGATAGTATTTTACATCAGAAAGGAATTTCTTCTTTTGTTGATATGATAGGTTAGGAGGAATGACTTGTGCAACTAGATAATTTGCAAAATCAGCATAGCAGGGAGATGCATATTCTTGAATTGAGTACAGCTGTTCATCCGGAAATTCTTCTTGGATGTTGCCAGTTATCTCCTCTTCTGAGCTTACCTTGTCTAACCGGGAGAGATGATCAGCAGCCAGGTTTGCAGCACCCTTCATGTCTCTAATCTCAATATCAAATTCTTGCAGTAGAAGGATCCACCTGATCAGTCTTGGTTTTGAACTTTTCTTGGTAAGCAAATGTCGTAATGTTGAGTGATCTGTGTATACAACAATTTTGGACAATATCAAATATGAACGAAATTTGTCAAGTGCAAAGATTACTGCTAGCAGTTCCTTTTCTGTGGTGGTGTAATTGAGTTGGGGTCCATTCAAGGTTTTGCTAGCATAGTAAATTGGCTGAAAATGTTTGTTCACTCTTTGTCCCAAAACAGCTCCTACAACAGAATCACTCGCATCACACATTAATTCAAATGGGAGGGTCCAATCTAGTGCTACCATGATAGGTGCATGGATCAATTTGTCTTTCAAGATGTTGAAAGCATGAAGGCATTCAATTGAAAATTCAAAAGGCACTTCTTTCTGAAGCAAGGTAGATAGTGGCTTGGCAATTTTTGAGAAATCCTTAATAAACCTCCTATAGAAGCCGACATGCCCTAAGAAACTTCTCATAGAACGGACAGATGATGGGGGTGGTAATTTTTCAATTGCCTCCACCTTGGCCTTGTCGACTTCTATACATCTGTGAGAGATCTTGTGTCCAAGCACTATGYCTTCTTGCACCATAAAATGACATTTCTCCCAATTCAACACAAGATGTGTTTCTTCACATCTAGTAAGCACCTGTTCCAGATTATTCAAGCATGCACTTGAAAAATCATCCACAAAGATCTCAATAAATTTTTCAACCATATCAGAAAATATGGACATCATGCATCGCTGAAAGGTTACTAGGGCATTGCATAATCCAAAGGGCATCCTTCGGTATGCAAAGGTACCATATGGGCAAGTAAAAATTGTCTTTTCTTGGCCTTCTGGTGCAATTGGGATCTGGTTATACCCCGAATATCCATCCAAGAAACAATAATACTCATGCTCGGCTAGCTTCTCTAACATTTGGTCCATAAATGGAAGAGGGAAATGGTCCTTCCGAGTGGCTTCATTTAACTTTCTATAGTCAATACATACACGCCATCCGGTGACAGTTCTAGTCGGGATGAGTTCATTTTTCTCATTTGGAACAACGGTCATACCCCCTTTCTTGGGCACGACTTGCACGGGGCTTACCCAAGAGCTGTCAGAAATAGGATAAATGATCCCGGCATCTAATAGTTTAATTATTTCAGCCTTTACCACTTCTTTCATGTTGGGGTTCAAGCGTCTTTGGGGCTGAACGGAAGGCTTGCTGTCATCTTCCATCAAAATTTTGTGAGTGCAGATTGATGGATTAATGCCTTTGATATCCTCTACCTTCTAGGTTATAGCATTTTTGTGTTCTCGCAACACTCTTAATAATTTTTCTTTTTGTAATGGATTCAGTGATGCGGAAATTATTACGGGAAGAGCTGATGGTTCCTCAAGGAAAGCATACTCTAAATGGGAAGGTAATTGCTTCAGTTCAAGGGTGGGGGGTTCTTGGGATGATGGCTTACCTGATTGTCCAGGCAATTTGCCTAAGTTCTCTAATTTGATAAACCCCTTTCCCTTGAATTGAAGCTTATCATTCATATATGTTATCATGAGGTTTAATTCTTCATTTTCTCCTTTTTCAAGTTCTCCCTACTGGAGGCAGAGTTCAAGAAGATCAGCCATCCTACTTACCTAGAAGCATTCATTAATTGTCATATCAATGGCATCAATCATATAACAAGAATCATCACTAGAGGGTGCATCTTTCATAGCATCAGACATTTTAAAAACTATCTCCTCATCTTGTATCCCAAGGCTGATTTGTCCTTGTTGGACATCAATCATCGCTTTCCCGGTAGCCAGGAAGGGTTCCCAAGGATAAGTGGGACCTCCACATCTTCTTGCATGTCTAACACAATGAAATCAACTGGAAAAATGAATTTGTCAACTTTAACTAACACATCTTCTATGATCCCCCTAGGATGTCTAATGGATTTATCAGCCAATTGTAATGCCACTCTAGTGGGTCGGGGTTCCCCCAATCCCAATTTCTTGAAGATAGAAAATGACATTAAATTGGTGCTAGCTCCCAGGTTACATAAAGCTTTCTCAATTTTTAAACTGCCTATGGTACAAGGAATAGTGAAACTCCCTGGATCTTTGAGTTTCTGAGGCAGCTTGTTTAGAAGGATAGCAAAAAATTCCTCATTCAAAGCAACTATAGCCACATCTACTAGTTTCTTTTTGTTTGCCAATAATTCCTTCAAAAACCTTGCATAGTGTGGCATCTGGGCTAAAGCATCAGCAAAAGGAATATTAATGTGTAAAATTTTAAATATTTCAAGAAACTTACCAAATTCCTTCTCCAATTTTTGTTGCTTCAGCCTGTTAGGGAATGGAACTTGTGGCTGCTAGTGCATCCCTTGTTGTGCTTCAGGTTGTTCCTTCTTTTGTTGTCTAGTCCCAAGGCTTGTTTTTGCCTTGGGTTCAACCCTATTCTTCTTTTCTACCTCGGGCAACTCTTTTCCACTCCTTAAGGTAATAGCTTGTACTTTCTCTTGTGGATTCACTTCAGTGTTGCTTGGAAGAGTTCCCAGTAGTCTGGAAGAGATTAATTGTACCAATTCCCCAACTTGGTTTTCAGGTTCTTGATTGAGGCTTCCTGGTTCTGGAACCTGGTTTCTGCACTTGCTATAAATTTTGTCATCAGCTCCTCCAAATTGGACTTTGGTTCAGGCTGATGATAAGTCTAGTGGAAAGGCTTGGAAGTATGCTGACTTGGCCAGGAATGGTTTGGATGTCCCCTCCATCCTGGGTGAAAGGTATGGTGACTCTGGTAACCCTGCTGTCTAGACAAATTGCTGACATATTCGACTTGTTCTATAGATGGCCTGAACTGATTGCCAACTTGGCAGTCAGTACTGATGTGGCCTCCCCCACACAATTCACAAGTAAGAGGCTGCACATGCATGGCAGCTATCTGCATTTCATCAATTTTCTTACTGAGTGCTCCTATTTGTGCAGATAGTGTCGTATAAGTATCAACATTATGCAGGCCATGTTGCTTCCTAGTTTGGGTTCTTTCAGAGTGCCATTGATAGTTGTTGGCTGCCATTTCTTCAATGAGTGCATGGGCAACCTCAGGAGTCTTATTGTTTATGGACCCTCCGGCTGCAGCATCTAGTATGGTCTTATTTGAGTCGGTAAGACCATTATAGAAGGTCTGCACTTGCAGCCATATGAGAAGGCCATGGTGAAGAACTCTTCTCAGCAGCTCCTTGTATCGTTCCCATGACGTATAAAGATTCTCCCTCTTGTTGGAAAAATGTAGTGATATAATTCCTCATTTTAGCAGTTTTAGAAGGGGGAAAATACTTGGAAAGGAAACGGTTGGCCATTTCATCCCACGTAGCTATTGATCCCACTGGTAATGAATTCAACCATGCTTTGGCTTTATCCTTCAAAGAAAATGGGAATAACCTCAGCCTAATGGCATCATCACTTACCCCATTGTGTTTGAAGGTGTCACATATTTCTAAAAAGTTAGCAATATGTGCGTTGGGATCTTAGTGGGCCATTCCACAAAATTGCACAGTGTTTTGAATCATTTGTACAATGGCAAGTTTAATCTCAAAGTTGTTAGCAGCAATAGTAGGTCTGATAATGCTGGAAGCAACTGCAGAGAGTGAGGGTTTGGCATAATCCATCATGGTTCTCTGTTCAGCCATTTCTTGAGCTTCTTGATTTTCTTGTTAGACTTGTCTAGCTGCTCTTAGACGGACACAGAGAGTTCTTTCAATCTCCGGGTCGTAGAGGATCTCCTCCAGCTCGACTTTGCTTGTCATAAACTGTGAAAGTCAAGGCAATAAAAAGGCCAATACAACAGAATATAAATCTAAGCTTATCATAACTGAGATATGTACAATGATTTACTAATCATAAATAATTTTGATTATTAAGAGGGATCCGAACCAGCAATCTTATTTGCATCCATTAATTGCAGCATTTGCTTTCAGACCTACAATTATTTGGGATTGTTGGTTCAGAGAAATTCAACAAACAATAATAATTGAAATTTGAATTGAAATGCATTGTACACTATTGCACACATCCATTCACATCTGCTAAATTGAGGGCTGCTTATCAAAGCTGAATTCTCAAGGTGCCTTCAGGGGACCTAAATTGAGCTATAACCAGAACTAAGCCAGGTTTGGGTTCAGGTTTGTAAGCTATGCAAGTGTATGGCTCATAATCTTTAAAGAATTTCTAAGACCTGAAATCAGGTCTGCAATGCATACCACCTGTTTGTGTTGTTGCAATTCGGATTAATGGCAGCAGTTCAGCCCACAGTTGATTCAGCCCAAGTTTTGCTTCAAATTTCTTACAGGTCCATACAAGTGTAAATCAACCCATAGCTTTCTAGTTTAAGTATATCAAGTTATTCGGTCCACACAACTTTTGCATAAACCTGAAATCAGGTCTGCATTACATTGCTGCAAATTAGCAGGTTGCAGAGCAGATCTGAGTTCAAGTTCAGATCAGAACTCATATCCATTCTCAATAGACATCAAAACTGGCCATCATAGAAAGAAAAAAAAATTGAAATTAAGGAATATCCAAGAGTGTGTGTGGGTGGTTGAACCTGAAATCAGGTTTGCTAACTGTTGTACTGTAGCAGCCCTGCTACAGATCTGAATGCTAATAGAATGCACTGCTGCTTTTTATTGAATAAATCCAAACACACATCCTTAGCTAATTTAGATTGGGTACAAGTGGATAAAGCCAAGAATTCAGTCCACACAGAATTCAAAATGTACTCTGTACCAGTTCAGTCCTCAACTGCAATTCAGATTTGTACTAGTTTAGATTTGAATTTCCTCATTCCTTGCTATCCAATCACCCTTGAAGCAGGTTAGATGTGTCATAGGGTGAATTGGGGGAGTGATGGCACCCAATTGGGGTAGTGATGAACTCAGATCTGAGTTCTGATCCGAATTCTCAATTGCCCCTCTTATTGTTCAAAAAGATCTCCCCTTTTTTTTCTTTTCACTATATCTATATATATATATATATATATATATATATATATATATATTTTCTTTTTGTAATGGAAAAAAAAGAAACACAAGCAATTCTTTTCGACTGAGTGCTGCAGATCTGAGTTCTGCTGATCCGAGTGTCGTATGCAACTTAGATCTGCAACACTCAAGTTTTATAATTTTTTTCTCATTTTTTTTTATTTTGAAGATAAATAAAAATCTTCAATTCAAACATACATCCCCTTAGCTACAATAGCTCGATTACAAGTGAATAGAGCAGAGAAAACAAATTACACAGTATACCCTGCTCAGCTCTGTTCTCAATTGCAGTTCAGATCTGTATCATTTCAAATCTGAATTTCATCACCCATGGCTAACCAATTATTCTTGGGGGATAGCAGATGTATCCTAAGGTGAATTGGGGTGGTGATGACCCCTAATTCCCCTCAAATTTGCATCAGTTCAGGTCTGAGTTCCTCTGAACTCAGATCTGAACTGTTGCAGATCTGCTATAGCAGAACTCAGATCTGAGTTCTGATCTGAATCCTCACTTTCCCTTCCTTTGTTCATATGATCTCCCTTTATTTTTTTCTTCATTTTCTTTTCGAAGGTAATAGCTCCAAGATTGAAAGGAAATCAGATCTACCTTTATTAAAATGAAGCTGAAACTAGGAAAGGAAGTAATCTACTGAAAAAGAAAAAACATAACTACAGTAGTATAGCAGTTGCAATCAAAGCTAAAATGTAAAATTAAGCAAATTAAACCAACTATAAATGCAATGCTGAATGAGACCATATTAGGAATGCTCAATGTTTCCTAATATTGCTTCCCTAAATCCTCGGCAACGGTGCCAAAAACTTGATGTGGCTCATTGTGACACTAGCAAGTGCACTAGCCGTTCAAGTAATAAAGTAGTGAATAAAGTATCATTCCCACGTGGATTTAGGAAACAATTACCAATACTAAATTGGGCACTTCTTATCTGATCAACAATACATCAAAACTTTTTTCAAAAGCTAAAAATCC
>NW_010729323.1:224394-270209 GCF_000365185.1 Nelumbo nucifera
GAGTTTGTGATACTACTGATTGAAAGCAAATTTATAGGAAGTTGAGGGACATGCAATACACAATTCAGGTTAAGGCCATGGGGAAGAGATATTGATCCTTGGCCTGCAATGGAGGAGAATGATCCATCTACAAGCCTCACTTTATCCCTTCCTGACAAAAGGCTATAAGAATGGAATAGGTTAGGCTTACCGGTCATGTGATTTGAGGCCCCTGAGTCAATAATTCAAGGGGAATCTGTGGGAGTGACATGGAATGCAGAAGCCACATTACTTGAAGTAGATGCAAATGAAGTAGGAGTACCAGTGACTGAACTATCCATCTGTCGCAAAGCCCTACCATATAACTCCAAGTGGTCTCTGAAGGAATTCATGATATCTTCCTTGGGGTCAGAATTAGTAAGGTGGTCCCGGGTAGTACCAACAACCTGAGTATCTTGGGTTGCCACATGTGCTGCATTATGTGTTGTGTTTGTCTTCTTCTAACCTTGCCCTTTACCCTGTTCTTGGTTCTTCACTGCCCACTTGGGTTTCCCGTGAATGTCCCAACATGTGTCACGTGTATGTCGTGAGCGCCGACAGTTGGTACAAAACAACTTGTATTTATCATCAGCCTTCTTGGTGTCACTTTTCTTCCCCATGTTGTTATTACTCATTGCAGCCAATGCAACTTGTTGCTCCCCCTCGGTTATAACCATCACACTCCACCTACTTTCTTCAGATTAAACAAGGGCATATACCTCGTGAACCGACGACAACTCTTTACTTCCTAAGGTTTGAACTCTCAAGGGTTCATAGACAGGGTTCAGTCCCAACAAGAAGACAAACACACACTGCTGAGAAACTAGCTTCCTGTAGGCCTTAGCATCATCGTCATGTTTCCACTCTATAGCCTGATAATGATCCAATTCTTTCCATACGGAAGTAAGGGCCGAATAATAGGTAGACAAACTACGATTTCCCTGTTTACAGGTTGAGGATTCAGCTTGCAACTGGTAAACCTTGGCATAATGCCTTTGCTCAGAATAGGTGGTTTTGGCCTATTCCCAAATCTCACTAGCGGTGTCTGCCCACAGAAAGTTCTTCTTCACATCAGGTTCCATGGCTGCAAGGAGCCAAGACATCACCATATTGTTTTCTTGATCCCACCTATCATGTTCAGCTGTCTCACTCTTAGATTCTTTCACCCTTCCATTTATGTAACCAGCTTTTCCCCTTGTTACATAAAGTTTTACACTTTTAGCCCACTCCAGGTAGTTTAGACCATTTAGAGGGGTAATGGACATGGGAAACATCATGTTTTCACTTGCCATACCAGCTGTGTTGCGGGTTGGTGTACCCCCCGATGAAGTTGAATCATAGTTTGCCATAGAGTACTGCTGAATCAGACCAAATCCCACACAACTACATAACAGCCATAATCAGAATACCAACCCCCAAGAAATTTACTTCTAGAATGTGGAAAAACAAAGAACTGCTGAAATCAACTCAGTGATGGTTCAGCCATTAAAACAGCCCAATAATCAGTCCAGGACCAGCTGTTAGAATAGTATACTAGCAGTTCGACTACAGCACATGCAATCTAACAGTCCAGCATCTAAACAAAGGCATAAAACCAAAAAAGTAAGACCTCTCTGATACCATGTAATCATTCATGGAGAGAGAGAGAGACAAGAGAGAGAAAGATAAGAGAAGAGAAGAGAGAAAAGAGGAGAAGAGGAAGATGTGATTGAGGCACGAAAAAAAACTACTCTGGCTGCCACCAGTTTAGTTATTTATATTAACTTAATATAAAAGGAATGGGAGATTACAAGTATGCCCCTGGTGGCACTCCCTACTAACAAACTAATAAGAAAGAAAGAAACTAACTGGCTGACAGCACACTAACAGCAACTGTAAATTAACAATTAAATAATCCTCACAACAGAGATCAAATGTTTTGGGGGAGTTTCCAAGGGAACCCTTTGTATAAGACATTTTGGGTGTAGAATCTTAGCTAGTTTACATTAATATCTGATCTGTTCTACTTGTAAATATTGTCTATGTACTATAAAAATATTCTTTTAACATTTACAATTTCATTTTTTAAATGCTAGACTATTCTTAGACAAGGAAAGAAGTAGAGAAGTGGTCATTGAAATCATTATGGTGAGAGTGGTTCATCGGGTAAAATCTATGAAGATGTGTGTTGATTTCATAACAGGTAATATCATGAACAAATGGAAGTGGCTGGTTCTGATTGCCACAGACCTAATATAAGCCCTGCTTGGTCTCCGATGGTTGACTACATCAAGTTGAACTTTTTTTTGAAGAGTAATGGAGAAATTTTATTAAAATAGAAGATAAAGATAAAATCTGATTGGGTGTCAAGATAACACCCCACCATTCATCACTAGGAAAACAGATTTATATTACAGGTCGGGATCTCTAGAACACCCCAGAAATTTCCCACCATATCTACACTGTTAATATACTCAAATTCTGGGAGAACCAAAACCCAGCTTGAAACAAGCTTTCTGACTGATGCGACCAAAGCTTCAATGCCTTTTGATTTGACCTCAAACAACCTTCTATTTCTTTCCTTCCATAATACCCAGCACACTATGAAAGGAATGCAGCTCCAAATAATTCTTGCTTTCTTGCTTCCTTGGAATCTTGGCCAAGCCAAGAAGATTCCTGCAGGTGAGGAAGGCTGAAAAACTGGCTTACCAAAAAGAAAGGAATAGAACCTCCAAATGAAATTTGCCACTTCACAGGAAAAGAACAGGTGCCAAACTGATTCCTCGTCCTTTTTACAAAAGTAGCAGAAGCTTGCCAGCGTTGAAGCCTCTTCTCCTTAGGTGGTCGGTTGTTAGGATGCTGCCTAAAGCTACCAGCCAAGCAAAAACTTCCACTCAGTGGAACAGGGTTCCCCCACACTCCACCTATTTGATCAGAAACTAAATCCTCCTTGATCAAAGTTAGGTAGAAGGACTTCACCCCAAGAACCTCCCATCCCTACATTCCTTCCACCACAGACCATCACTGGACGACAATGATAATTTGGACTGTTCTAACTTGTCCAACAATAGGATGCATTCCTTCCTGCTGCTTTCACTTCCCCCCTCACCCCTCACCTCTTCTTCCCCAATCCCTTTCCTTCTAGACTCCTTTTTTCTAACTTCTCTTGTCTCGTCACCAATGGACCAATCTGGTCAAGGTCTTGTCGAGCTTGGGTTGTAGATGTTGTGTGCGTTTCTTCCTATCTTTGAAGATTGAACCCTGCCGCTGGGGTAGAGGTGTAAATTGGGCCGGCCCACAATGGGCCACGCTCGACATGTCCGGAGAACTAGCCGTTGGAGACCCCCCCCAACGGCTAGTTTCAACTTTTTGAGGGAGTTTTTTTACATAAATATCCCCCCAACAACTCCCAGTGAGAGAAATCTGGTCTAAACCGATCCCTCCAAAAGTACAAGCTTTCTGTTGGGAAGTGTTCCTAGGGAAGGTAAACACTTGTGATGTGCTACAGAAAAGGAGGCCAAACAATTGCCTCTCTCCTCATGTATGTGTCCTTTGTTTGGGATGTGGTGAAACCCTGACCTACTTACTTTTATCCTGCTCTTCTGCTTCTGGTATTTGGAATGTTGTTTGTTCTCTCTTTGGATGCAGATGGGTTACCCCACAGGATGTGGTAAGTCTATTTAGCCCCTCTTTCCTGTGTCAACAGAAGAATAGAGGAAAGTGCTTATGGGAGACAGTAAGAGCAGCTATAATATGGACTATATGGGAGGAAAGAAACCTAAGAATCTTTTCTGGAAAAAGCAAAACAAAGGAGGAAGTTATTGAAGCCATAAAAATCAGAACTGCACATTGGATGAAGACCATGGAGATATTCTGAAACTACTCCATGAATGAGATCCTAAGAAATTGGGCTGAAGTAGCACAAACAGATGCACCCAAAGTACTTGTAAGCATGGCTCAAAGTATCGATATGCCTTTGTGTATCAGCAGGGGCGTATCGGTACTTTAAACAACGTGGAAATATGGTTTTTTTATTTTTTTTTTCAAATTTTGGTTTTTGGAGAGTTTTTAACCTATATTTTTCATTAAAAAGAAGTGGGGTTACAGGCGTATTGGGACCCAAATGATACGATACGATACGCCCGTATCGTATCGATTTTTTGAACCTTGCTTGTAAGTATGGAATGGAAGCCACCGGCACTGAACAAACTAAAACTGAACTTTGATGGGAGTTCTCTTGGCAATCCAGGAAGGGCAGGCATAGGGGGTGTGTTTAGAAATCATCTGGGTGTGGTGGTGGCACTCTACTCAGGACCAATAGGTTTTAGTGACTCAATACAGGTTGAATCTCTCTAGCCCTACTTCAAGGTCTAAAGATAGCTGAGCAGATAGGAACAATAGACTTAGAAATAGGAGACTCACTATTGGTCATCTCTTGGGCCAAAAACATCACATCAGTACCTTGGAAGCTCAAATTTATCTTCAGAGAAATTGACACACTTGCAAGGAAGTTCAACTCTCAGTTTGGTTGGGTCAAACGGGATGCAAATGGGATAGCGGATACCCTAGCAAAACAAGGTGCAAATAGATCTTCATTGTACTGGGAAGAATTGTAACTAATTGTGGAGATTGCAGTTTGTCCCTCTGCAACTTGAAAAATTTTTACGTAGATCTATAAATCCACAATTTAAAAAAAAAAAAAAAGTTTCTAGAAATACTATTTGAATAGATGCTTTAAAAACTTTTTATTCATACAAACAAATTTTAATTTCTATGTTATCAAATCTTAATTCTAAAATTGCAATTACTTCTGATATTTGGACATCTAGATTTAACATAAGTTATATTTGTCCTATCAGTCATTTTATTGATGAAAAATGGCTTTTTACGTAAAAGAATTTTAAGATTTACTAGGCTTGAATGGCCACATACTGGCCCAATTATAGTTGCAAGTATTTTAAATACTTTACATATTTATGAAATTGAAAATAAACTTTTTTCTATTAGTTTTGATAATGCTAGTAATAATGATTCAGCAATTAATATTTTAAAATATCAATTAAAACCATTTTTAGATGGTAAATTATTTCATATTAGATGTGCACCTCACATTTTAAATTCATGTATTCAAGATGCTTTAAATATTATTTCTCATCATATTTCTAAAGTGTAATATATATTAAAAGTTCTGGAGCAAGAAAACAAGAATTTAAATATTTATGTCAAAATTATGGTTTAAAATATAAACATTTTGTATTAGATGTTCAATATAGATGGAATTCTACCTATTCTATGTTAGAAAGTTGTATTGCATACAAAAAAATTCTTAGTGATTTTTATAATGCAAAAATGCCACACGATCCTATACTTAAGGAAGATTGGGAAATGGCAATTTGTATAAAAGATTTTTTACAAATTTTTTAGAGGTTTGACCCAGACATAGTACTATTGCAGGAATCCAAGATAATGGAGTTTAATAATAGCTAGGCACGGAGTGTATGGAAAGCTAGGGGGATTAGTTGGGTGGTTGCCCCATCTTGGGGTGCGTCAGGGGGGATAGTGGCAATGTGGAAGAGAGATGTTGTTGAAGGTTTGGAAGAACTGACGAGAAGATACTCAGTTTCCATGAAGTTCAAACAGCAGGAGGATGGATTTGTGTGGGTGCTTACAAATGTCTATGGGCCATATGACTACAAAGAGAGAAAGGATTTCTGGGAGGAATTGGCTGATATAAGAGGGTTGTGGGAGGGGTCATGGTGTGTGGGTGGAGACTCCAATGTGACCAGATACCCAGAGGAAACTAATAAGACCAATCAGAGGGTGACAACGAGTATGAGGAAGTTTAATAGGTTTGTGGATGCCTTTGAGCTTAAGGAGATTCCGTTAGCCCAGAAGACATTTACTTGGTCAAATCTCCAAGATAGACCCATATGCTCTAAGTTGGATAGGTTCCTGTTTTTGTAGATTGGGAAGAACACTGGGGGAACTTGACATCTAGAGCTCTACCTAGGGTGACCTCAGACCATTGGCCCATAGTGTTATGCAAAAGAGAGAAGGAGTGGAGGACCCGCACCCTTCAGATTTGAAAACAAGTGGTTACTCCAACCCGGGTTTAGCAGTAGAGTAAGGGAGTGGTGGAATGAGTGTAACCCCTTGGTGGAATGGGAGGGGATGAGATTTCATAAGAAACTACAATTCCTAAAAACAAAGATTGAGTGGAATATTTTGGACTTTGGGAGGATAGAAGAAAGAAAGAATGATTTGATGGACCAACTTGAAAGCCTTGACTCTAAAGAAGAAAGGGGAGAGTTTGGAGAGGAAGACAATGAATTGAGAAGGGGCTTGAGGAGACGGAGGATTGCCTTCATAAGGAGGAGATAAGTTGGAGGCAAAAATCTAGGTGCAAATGGTTGCAAGAGGGAGACAGGAACACTAGGTACTTTCATTCTTGGGCAGATGGAAGTAAAAAGAGAAATTTCATTTCCAAACTGGTGGTGGATGGAATTGAGTTAACTCAACAAGAGGAGATAGTCGGGAAATGTATGGAACATTTTAAATCCATTCTAAGAAGACCTATAAATGGAAGGGTGTGGGTTGAAGGTTTGGACTAGGCAAATGTAGGGGGAGATAATAGGAGGGGTTTGGAAAGGAAGTTTGACTTAGAGGAGATTAAGGAGGTTGTGTTTTCTATGGACATAACAAAAGCTCCAGGGTCGGACGGGTTCACAATGGCTTTTTATCAGGACTGTTGGAATATTTTGAAAGATGATCTTCTCTTGGTTTTTGAGGAATTTCATAGGAGAGGAATTGTTAATCCGGGGGTGAATTCCAATTTTATAGCTCTGATTCCCAAAAAGAACGAGGCATTGCATCCAAGGGATTTCAGACCAATCAGTCTGGTAAACAGTTTGTACAAGATCATTGCAAAGGTGTTATCCTTGAGGTTGAAGAGGGTATTGCCAGACATAATTGAACAAAATCAAGGTGCCTTTGTAAGTGGAAGACAAATCACATATCAAATCCTCATTGCCAATGAGAGTGTGGAGAATTTCAAGAAGGATAAAAAGAAGGGGGTGGTGTGTAAGTTGGATTGGGATAAAGCTTGTGATATGGTGGATTGGGAGTTCTTAAGGAAGGTTATGATCAAAATGGGGTTTGGGGCCAGATGGTGTAAATGGATCATGGGTTGTGTTCGGAATTATCATTATTCAGTGCTGGTGAATGGGACAGTGGTGGATTTCTTCCCAACCACTAGGGGTATAAGGCAAGGAAACCCCTTATCTCCATTTTTGTTTTTACTGGTTGCTGATGTTTTGGGGAAGTTGATCCATAGGGCAGACTCTAGGGGTCTCATTAGAGGTTGGAGGGTTGGAAGGGAGAACATCCCACTCACTCACTTACAGTTTGATGATGATACAATCCTGTTTTGTGAAGGAGGTAATGTGAGCTTCATAAGGAATCTGAAATTGGTGATTCAGCTATTTGAGCAGGTGTCAAATTTGAAGGTGAACTTTGGGAAGAGTTGTATAGTGGGGGTGAATCTGGAGGAGGGAGAGTTAAGGGAGAGTGCAGAAGTACTAGGGTGTGAAGTATCAGGGTGGCCTCTGAACTATCTAGGACTGCCCCTAGGAGATAATCCTAAGAGGGAGAGCTTTTGGAACCCGGTGGTGGAAAGATTTGAAAAAAGACTTGTATCTTGGAAGAAGAATTATCTCTCTCTGGGTGGTAGGATTACACTGATTAAGGCCACGTTAGCAAACTTACCCATTTATTTTCTTTCAGCGTTTAAGATTCCAGGAAAGGTTTCTAGTAGGTTGGAGAGGTTGATGAGAGGTTTCCTTTGGGAGCCGAGAGAGGAGAAGAGGGACCACAAGGTTAGCTGGAAGGTGGTGACCAGAAGTAAAAACTATGGGGGTTTGGGGCTTGGGAACTCTTGACAGTGTTGGCCGGCCAGAAATAAGAGGAAGAGAAGAGAAGAAAAGAGAAGAAGAGAAGAGAAGAGAGGAGAGAAGAAAGAAGGTTTTGCAATGTAACAGTACGGGCGGCGCCAGTCTTTATTTGCAGTATGCTGGACATTATGGGAAGAAAGAAATACTAGGATCTTCTCAGAAAATAAGAGAGAGGCTGAAGATGTGAAGGCTGTGATCCACATAAGGGCGGTATAGTGGCTGAAATCACTAGAGCTATTTACAGACTACACAGTGGAAGACATGCTGAGAAAGTGGGGTGAGATTGCAAACTGCACTCAGATCAAACCAGTAATAAGGGTGTCTTGGACTCCCCCACCTGCTGGCTTCTTAAAGTTAAATTTTAATGGGAGTTGTAGGGGGAACTCGGGACAATCAGGGATTGGAGGTGTTTTTAGGGATGAGAACGGGGTCATTTCTACCCTGTTCTCAGGCCCAATTGGTGTGAGGGATTCCCTTAGAGCTGAGATCTTGGCAGTTATGGAAGGAGTTCAGAGGAGTTGAATGTCAGGAAACTCATAATTGAAGGGGACTAGGAGGTGGTGATAGGGTGGCTGATTAAAGACAACTACGGTTTATGGAATTACAGAAATGAAAAGAGGAAATTCAGGTGGCTGGTGCAAGAGATGGAAATTAGGATGCGTTGGGTTAAGAGATCAGCTAACTCTTTGGCGGATGGATTAGCTAAACAAGGGATAGAAAGGGAAGCAATGTTTTGGGCTAAGCTGTAACTTAATTGTTTCTTTTGTTTCCTTGTTTCTCTCTTTGGAGGGTTTAAGTTGTACTCAGAAGATAAGAGTTTTTGTCTTCCTTGCTGTAAATAGTTTGATATTTCAATGAATTGAATGAATCTGTTATTGATCAAAAAAAAATTATGGTGCAACTAATGAATTTTCAGGTGTTTATTACTCAACTAGTTGTCTTTTAGTTAATCAATTATTTATAATTAATGAATGTTTTGCAAAATATAGGAAAAATCCACAATTTCAAAGTATTATTGAAATAATGGAAAATAAATTTAAAAAATATTGGGAGAAAATTTCTCCCCTTTATTGCTTAGCTGTAATATTAGATCCTAGGATTAGGAAAGATGGTTTAGAAATTTTATTTGAATCATATTGTGAAAATAAGAATATTGAAGTTGGAAATAAAATAGAAGAAGTTAATAATTTATTATTTGAAATGTATAGTTGATATGAATCTCAAGTGGGTAGGCATTAAGAAATCTTGGGCAGGTGCAAGTTCCACTTATGAAATAGCTAGTTCCATTTCCAGTAGTAGAGACAAAATTTGGTCTCTACTACATAAGATGCAGAAATCTACTACCAATTCATCAGCAAATTCATTTACTGAACTAAATTTTTATTTACAAGCAAGTGTTTCTACTTTAATTGAGATTACAAGACAAAGGAAGGCATGACATTACACCTGATGTTTCACCTGAAGCACATGATGACAATCAAGGAGATGATTAGATGAAGATGCAGGTGGAGGTGGAGGTGGAACTTGAAGAAAAATGATGAAGTCAATATTTTTTATTCTTTTGTATACTCAATATTTCATTATTTCAATTATTAAAATTATTGTAATTTTTTCAATTTTATATATATTAGTTCTTATTTTTTCAACAATGTAATTTTTTATTTTCAATTTATAATTGTATTATATTTTCTTATATTTTATTCCATTTTCTATATTTCATTCGTCCATTGTCCTTTGACCATTGCATTGTTCAAATTCAAGAAATAAAATTCCTATTTTTTCCAATTTGTTGTCCATTTTGTATTTTGTTAAGTAATGAAGTGTTTTTTTTTATTTCTTTGTTAGATTTTTTATTTTTCCAATTTGTTCCCAAAGCTCAAAGGAATTATTGAATTAAGGAAAGTGAAGTATTTTAGCAAAAAAATAAAAAAATTAAAATGTCAAAAAAAACAAGCCCAAGCCCAAGGCTTGGCCCGTAGCTAAACCTGACACGAGCCAAGCCCACTACATGGCTTGCAGCCCGCCCATCCCAGGCCCATGGCATGGGCCGCACATGGGCCATGTTGTGCCGACAAGCCCGATTTACACCTCTATGTCGGGGTCGCTTCTTCCTCCAAAGTTTCTTTTCGTAGCGAACCGGTGCCTCCTGATTCTTCTCGGATTACAGGTGGATTAATTGTCCCTTCTTGAAGGTTACAAGCACTGGTGGCCTCTCCAGTTGCTCTTCCTCTTTTCTCTTTTACAGACTTACAACCCTTCTCTTTGCCTTTCCCATTCTCTCCACCTTTAAGGACTTTTTTCCAATTATGCCCCTGCCTTTTAAGATTCCTAATCCCTTCGACCTTAAACCTTTTGACCTCCCTTTTTTCAAATGGGCCCCACTCACCAAATTCACATACCTGACATCATCATCCACTTGAAAATCTTCAACTCCCTCCCCTTTACCTTTTAGTCCGACTTTTGTCTTCCCTTTTCTCACCACCTTATGCCACCTGCCCTCTTCCTTTTCAAAACATGAGTTTACTTTTTTTTCCCTGGACTCTCCACCTTCTCACCTTCTTCCTCCTTCAACCAACCCTTCATCTCCCCCTCTTCTGTGACTAGATCCTGAAACTCTCTAACTCCCTCTCCCCTCACCGATTCCTCAACTGAATCATAGTTATGGTTGTTTCAAACGACACTTAAAAAAGTATTGTCCTCCCCCTCCAAAAATCTTAGTTCGTAACTCTCACCTGCAAACCGCAAATTAGCAACACTTTGGATTTCTAAAATCTCTTCCACCACCAATGATCATGCCATATCTAATATATCCCGAGACCTGTTCTTATCGTCAAATTTCAGGAATCTCCCACCTGACCTCCTTTCGCTTTAAAGGTGAGGATGCTCTAGGTGTATAGTGGAATCCCAACTATGTTAATCCACACTGCCATTCTTCTACGGGGGACAGTGCACCCACCACCAGGAACCACCAATTAAGTCGAACGTCAAGATCCCTCTCCTTAGTCACTTCCAGTTCCAGAATCTGTTTTGCTATTTCATTACTATGGAACATGAATAAAAATAATCCTCTATTTAATTTTCTTACGCCCAAAACTTTCTCTTTTCCCCACTCAATCCCCACCAGACCTCCACCTCCAACTCCACTCCAACAAACCTCCCGACTAGGCTCACTACCAACGCTCTCATTCGTTCCTCCAGCCTCCCCACCTTCCGCACATCTACCTCAATCAAATCCACAGTTATTCAGTGAATCTTCTCTTAACTCTACAGTCTACCCCTCCCAAGACTCCAAATAGTTGGGACCAAGCTCATCTGGTATTGGAGGGGTGTTTAGGGACAGTGAAGGAAAGAACATTGATCTATATTCAGTCCCAATTGGAATAGGTTATGGCTGTCATGGAAGGATTGCAAAAGTTAAAAGATGTGAATGTGAGAAAGCTGATTTTAGAAGGTGATTCAAAGCTGGTATTGGAGTGGTTGCAAAAGGAGCACAAAGGTTTTTGGACTTTCAATAATGAAAAAAAGAGATTCAAGTGGATGACTCAAGATATGGAAGTGCAATTCAGTTGGGTTAAAAGGGCAGCAAATGGTTTAGCTTATGTCTTAGCAAAACAAGGGGTGGGGAGGAACCAGTTGTTTTGGGCTCAATTGTAATAGCTTTTTTTGTCTGTAGAGAGTTAAGAAACTTTACCTCTCCCTATCTTGTAATTGTTTAAATATTTCTAATGAATTTCTGTTATAGATCTAAAAAAAATGTTAGCTGCCAACCTGACACAACCCTCCTTTATTCAGGATTGGATTGGCAGTATAACAAGCTCATGTTTTTGGAGTTCTAAAACCATGGAATTAGTTAATAAACCTTTAACAAATTGCTAAAAGAAGTATAACTATACATTTAACAAAAAAGACATAGTAAACCCTCTCTCTGTTTCCCATTTAGTCTTTTAGCCATCTTCTCTTCAGTACATGTGTGAAGGAAATTTAAAAATCATGCTCTAAAAGTATCCATATAGTATCCAATATCAGCAATCAGTTATTATGTTCAATAGAGTTGGTTTTCAAAGCATGTGAACTATTTGGAGAAAATTGGTTGTAATGGAAAGGTGCAGACCATTAATGTCCTCAATTTATTTCCCATTAAATGAAGCTCCTCAATTGCAGGGAGTGATTGTTTAAGTATCTCAACCTGTCATAATCAAAAAGATAGTGTTCATCCATCTGAAAAAATTTAAGAGGCCAAATAGAAAATTCAAACAAGAAATATGAATTGGTACCTGTGCCCATGTTATACCACAATTGTTCAGAACCAAAATATGGATACTTTTCAGCATTGGAAGCCCATTAATATCATGCATCATAGAATTGTTAGTTAAATTGAGAACTTCTAGTGTTGGCAATTCTTCACAGATGGAACCGACATCCTACAAGAAAATAGCAAAACTTCAAATCGAAGAAAATAGTTTATTTTTGTGAAAATAATTTGCAATGAACTAAATTAAAAATACATGCAAGGTTAAGACAACACCTTGCAGTAAAATAAAAGGTTGAATACAAACGTCAGCAGGTGTTAAGACAACACCCAGAGCAACACAAACCAATTATATCAGATCATAAAGCAAATAAAATAAAGAGGGAATACACACTCCAAGATCTTCCAGAAAACCCTTAACTCCTTTTCCAGAACCACAGCCTCGAGGAAGAATCCCAGTGCTAGATCCCCAACAGTTTAATTTTCTACTTCAAACACTTCTTCTTGTCTGTCTCCTTCCTCATTCCATGCCTTAACTCCTTCCTTTACCTACTTCATATCAAATCCCCTTACATGTTACAATGAGTTCCCTTCACAAGTCATTCCCGAATACAATTGCTTTCTATTTACCCCTTGTCCTGCCAAAGCATCTACCAGACTATTTGCAGCTTTTCAAGCCCATGAGAATGTAGGCCCCGTTTGGCGTGTCTTTTCGCGCAGTCTGTCGGCTATTTACAAGCCCAGCAGACCGCGGTTCGGTCTTTTCCCGTTTGGTTTGCGGCAGATCTAGCCAATAAAAGACGATGCGCCAAAAAGACGCAAAAAAGCCCAAATCGGGCAATTTTTGGGAAGCTCCAAATGGAGCTTTTGCGTTTTTCTCTATTCTTCTTCGCGTGGAAAGACATGTGGAAAGACATGCCTTAACCAAACGGGCTTCAGGCTGCTCAGATCTTAATGCAAAAGCTCAATGTGTCTTTTGACTATCAAAGCTACCAGAAGATCTTCCCAAAAGACTTCCCAAACGGCCCCATAGTGTTTAGTTCCATGGCTATTGTCATAACTTCCCTCAACAAGTATTTGTACTTCCAAGTCTCCAAGGTGTTTTTCTTAAGCCAACTCACCACTACTAGTCTCCCTCCACCACTATATTGTTAAATTAGAGATTTCTGCCTAATCTTTAGCTTTGCAAAACAGCTAGTAGTTTTCCATAGCCAAGAGGGTGGGGTTATCATTTTCAGCCCGGCATGGAAAACCTGGCCTGGCCTAGCCCAGAAATTTCGGGCTTGGGCCGGGTTTTGTGCTCTGGCCTGCAAATTTCAGGACCAGTCCTGGGCCCAATACTTCAGGCCCAGCCTGGCCCACACTTTTCTTTTTCTGAGCAAAGGGTAAGGTATAGATTGTGTTGAGATTCAGCAGTTTCTTATGATTTTCTTGTTTATAATCATTAGTGTTATTGGGTCATTAGTTAGTCTTATTGGGCCCAAGGCCCATTAGTTTATAATGTTTTTTTGGAGCTGTTTTATGCTATGAACAGTAGCCCCCCCATTAAGGGCATTTTAGTCATTGTAATCAACCTTTTATATGAGCATATAAGATAATGAGTGGGGAGGCCAGATCATTATTGGCATTTCCCCATCTCTTTTTCTCTTTCTATTCTTCTCTTCTCACTAAGATCTCTCTATTTCTCTCTTCTTCCTCACTGTTATCAAATCAGATTATTATTTTTTTTCTTTTCTACTGATTGATTTCTTCAAAAGCTATATGGATGTAGGGGTGAGCATTATTTGGTTAAAACCAAAAATTTCGGTTTTGGTTTTTCGGTTCGGTTAATTTAGTTTTTGATTTTTTTTTGATAATTGAAAATGATTTCATTAAACAAGAGGAATAAGATTTTACAAGAATCCCTTGGGAGGCACGAGATGCAGCCTCCCCTAACCGTTACAAGATATCAGAAATAAAATTACAATGCTGCCCTGAATAAATGGTCCCTAGTAGACCCCTGTTTAGCAAGATGATCAGGCAAGGCATTTGCCTTCCTACCCACCTACTGATATCTACATGTAATGTGCCTTGTTAAACATTTAACTTTTTTTATGAGATCCCTATAACTCCAAACAACTGAGTCTGGATTTGATAGCCAGCCCACAATCACCTTAGAATCCCCTTTAATCAATAGGTTCTCCACTCCTAGTTGATTAGCAATCTGAATTCCCTGTACTGCAGCCAATATCTCGGTTCTTGTAGAGTCCCCTATCCCTATCGGGCCTGAGAATAAGAATATGATGTTGCCATTTTCATTCCTCAATACTCCTCCAATGCCAGACGGTTCTGGGTTACCCTGGCTGCTTCCATCAAAATTCAGTTTAAAAAAACCTTCTGGGGGAGTTACCCAAACTGTAATAGCTCTGGTTTTTCTAAAAAAAGTGTGTGCAACTGTGGCCCAATTCCTCCAGATGTCATCAAATGAAAAAGAGCTGAAAGAAGCCAAGGATTTCAGAAAATGGATAGTCCTGGTTAAGATACATTCCTTCACTTCTGTAAAGGACCTCTCTTTATCTTGGAAAATTCTAGCGTTTCTTTCTTCCCAAATTGTTCAGTTTTTGAAAATTTCGGTTTAGTTAATTCGGTTTTTGGAAATTTCGGTTTTCAGTTTCGGTTTTCAAAATTAAAAATTCGGTTAACCAAATTAACCAAAACTCATTAAATAATATGTAATATATAATATATAATATATAACATATAGTATATAATATGCTATATATTTATATATTAATGTATATTATATATAGTATATTATAATGAAATTTAGTTTCATAATATATATTATATATTATATGTTATAATATACAATATCTTATATATGTTAATGAAATTCGGTTTTAACCGAAATAACCAAAAACCTAACAGAAAATTTCAGTTACGGTTATTTCGATTTTCTTGTAATTTGGTTTCGGTTCAGTTTTTATTTTTTATTTCGGTTTTTTAAATTTTGGTTTATTTGGTAACCGAATAAACCAAATACTCACCCCTATATGGATGTACAAGTATATACGTGTATAGTGAGACACTATACATCAACGTACAGGAGCCATTATATTTATGTGTTTTATACATAATTTATGCATATGTGCATATGTTGTTTTATGTTATATTTTATATATAAATATTATAATAGACACCTATAATACATATTGTATATAATATTTTATAGTATAAAATAAATTTTATACACATATATTATGACATATAAAATATTATATATATCGATAATAGTAGGCCTGGAATCTATGTTTCAGGCCCAGAATCCAAGCCGGGCCAGGCCAAGGCCTAGGCTATAGGACTTATCACAGATCAAAGCCCAGCTCAGACCCAGCTCAGCCCGGTCCATGATCACCCCTACAAGAGGGACGAAAAAAAATGCCATTACATCTCCATTGCATCTCCTAAACTCTCCTCCAATCCCTGACAATTCAGAGTTGCCTAAGTTGCAGCCACCAAAATCATCTTGGTTACATTATGTAATAGACTAAGAGTGGCTGCTTGGTAATAATTATTGTGATCTTACAGCTTGAGGTTTTAGCAATAGACTGCCAGCAACCACTGATGTCATTAGATGTATAGTGACCAAAATGTACCACTTGCCCCATGATGATCTCAATCATAGGCTCATAGCTTATTTTGAATGTCTCGCCTCCTTAAATTTTCTTACATTTCATTTTTTCCGAAACTGACCAAAGCATTGCTACCCTTGCACATCCCTATAGAATCTTAACCCTTTGTTTAGGCAGTTAGAAGAAAAGATGATGTTAACAAGCTAGTGACATCTTTTGGAGGAATCAATCTGCATCAAAAAGTGAGAAAATTTTCCAAATACCAACAAGTAGAAAGGAGATTAGCACATGAAATGTAGTTTCACCACTTGTGCTGCAAAGAACATGAGTGAGGAGAGAAACACCAATTTAGCCTTTTCCTTTGGAGATGCTAACACATTAATTCTCACATGAAACACTTCCCAACAAAAAGATCCAATCTTGGGTTAGACTGGCCCACTCCACACAGCCTTGACTGGAAAAAGAGGAGAATTTGGATTGGAAGGGAGGGCACAAAAGCAGGAAGCACAAGAGAAACAACCAGACTTGCAAAGGATCCAATTCTTTAGTTAGTAATGGGAACTGTCCAAAAGAAAGCTATTTAGGGAATCAATGAGTTCAGTGGTAGCATCCGATTCACACCTATCCAGTGGCATTGTAAGCTCGGTCATTCATCTCTTCAAGCACTTAAGTCACTTGTTCCATCATTGGGCCATCTTTTATCTTTAGAGTAAGTCAAGTTAGTATTTTTTTTTTTCTTTTGAAGATAACTAAACAAAGTACATCTGACAAGGTGTCTCCAACCCACATACAAAACTGGATCCCGAAGAAACAAATGAAAAAAATAAAGAACCACTAAGCCAAAATACAGTGATCAAAATTCAAAGTACACCAAAATTCCAAGCCAAAGTCTTCTTTTCCCAGGCCTTCAAATTCTGGAAGGATTAGAACCCAGCAATTATCTTTTAGCAGATGATGATGATGATCGCCCCTAATTCTTCATTGCTTTTCACCTTCCCTTCAAATATTCTTTTGTTTCTCTCCTTCCATACCTCCCAGCAAACAGCAAGTGGAATGCAGCTCCATATGATTCTGGCTTTAGTGTTCCCATGAACTCTTGGACCAGCAAATGAAGAATATTGATTCCTCCTCCCATGAACTCTTGGACCAGTTCCAAATTCCTTTCAAAAAACTGCATCGGGCCAGCAGATGAAGAATATTCTCCTCCTCAAAGATACATAAAACACAACTGTTTGGAAAGTGAACCTCTTTTTCTCAACTTGTCTTGAGTGACAATGCTGCCCATTGATACCAGCCAAGCAAATGCCCCCATTCTTTGAGGGCCTGGTTTACCCCAAACACCTATGACTGAATCGAGGACCGAGCATTAGAGGTTAACTGTCATTTGTAAGGGAAAAGATTCTCAATGGAGTAATTGATATTGTGCATGTGAGCTTCGAAAATCAATGGGTAGACCTGTTTAATAGGGGCTTGAATCAACAAAGAGTGAATCATGGTTTAAAGTGTCCGTTATTTCCCTAATATTTTCACAACATATTTCCATTTCCATGGGTAGCGACTTGAAATCTCCAATGAACACTACCAGCACTATGTGGAGTACAAGAGATAGTTTCCAGGTCATATTCCCATTTCCACTTCCATGGGTGGTGGCATGAAATTTTACTGGAATCGACATATTCCCTTGTGAACACTACCAGCACTACGTAGAGCACAAGAGATAGTATTATAACATAAGTTGGTGACAATATTGTAGATATGTGGAGTAACAATGTTAATGCCCACTTAACTTACATAATTACCACTTTGAGCCAGCCCAACATTCATTTCAAACATAAAGTTAAATATCACTTTTTGGTTTGTGTAATAGATTTTTTGGTTGTTCTATTACAACTATTTACATTTTCTATGAGTTTAAGTTTTTCTTTAACTCATTCTATCATGAAGCTCTTAATCTTAAGGTTTACAGGGCAACTTCAGAACGTATTCTCTTGTCAATGACCTTAGTTTTTTAGCTTTGTTTTATGATTTGGAAGAAGATAATTACTTAAAAAGGCATGTCAATGCTTCTTTTATCATTTCATAAAATGTCATTCTATATTTTACATATCTTACAATGTTTCCACCATGTCTATAGTTTTACAATATTTCTAACATTTCTAACATGTTTCTTATATTTGGACACTGACATTTGCACTGGCACCAACACTTTAAACCTTGGGATGGATTACATATGCAACAAGCTAGGACTATATGATGTATATACTCCAGCTTGATGGGAAACGTTAGTGGCTGACCTGTTAAGGGTGCTTTAGTCTTTTCTCTTTTATTTAATGAAGTGTAACTAGTCTATTTTGTTCTAGTTTAAGTTGTGTCCCATACTTAATTAGGGAAACTATAGTCTTCGTATGCAACTTTAGTAATATATAAATATGGGTTGGTTGGGCTTGGGAGATTAGTTTTTCTCACTGGCCAACTTCTCTTTCTCCTACTCTTTCTTCTTTCTTCTTCTTTTTCTATTATTTCTTTGACCTAACATTGCAGCCTTTCTTCTATGTAGAGGAGATGGGCCGAATGGCCCATAGACTGTTATTTCATGTTATGTTTATGCTTCCCTCTGTAATGGGCCTTATTCTGGGCCCATACGCTGTAATGTTCTGTGCTTATAATTTCTTGCCCACTCAAGGGCCTCTCTGTAATATTTCAAAGATTAACTTAATAAAATGTTTAGAGTGTTAGAGGGAGGTTTAGTTCGAACCTCTCACTCTCTAACTCTCATTGCCGCCAGCTCCCTCTCTCTCAACTTCTTAATCTTCTCTTGTTCAGTTTTCTGGTTTTGCATCTTATCACAAGCAGTCCTATACTTCAAGAGGACTGTTTTCAACTTTCTACAACTGCTAGACATTATTTTGTCTGAACCATTTTTTCACAAGTTTTTTCAGGAAAAACTACCCACATGGAACCACATATTAGTTATACAGCCATAACCAGATGCATGAGTTACATTACTGAAATGACACAACAGAAGTGTATGGTGATAGATGGAGAAAATATATGCTAAAAGATTATATACATAAGGAAAAATAAATAAAACCATTGAGAATTATTAAAAATTAAATGTCATGCTGACTTGGCACATCTCAAATATATAATTTCGCAACAGTGACGTACTTTCCATTCTGAAAGCAAATTTCCAGTCAAATCAAGCTCCTTCATATCTGAATAAACACATGATAGAGTAAACCACAATGCCATTAGTATCCTTCCCACAATTTACCATGAAAAATATAAATAGTCAAGGTTCAAAGGTGGTTAAACTATCTGGTGTACAATGATAAATTTCAGAAAGGAAGCAAAAAGGATGAGAGGTAGGAAATTAGCTAAAGATTACTCCAATACCATATTAATAAATAAATGGAAGAAGAAATTTCATCACTACTCTCACACATGACATGAAAATAAAGATGAAGAAATATAAATATAAATAAGATGAAGAAATTTCCTTGAGAGCAGAAACTTTGGCCCTTCTGGAGGGTGTCAAAAGGGCTAAGGAGTTAAATATAAATAAGTTGATTATAGAAGGAGATTCACAAGTGGTAATTGGCTGGATAAAAAAGGCAAACGATGGGTTATGGGCATACATTAATGAGAAAAGGCATTTTAAGTGGCTGACCCAAGGAATGGATGTGTGTGTCCGGTGGGTCAAAAGATGTGCTAATTCAGTTGCAGATGCTTTGGCCAAACAGGGGGAGGGAAGAAGCCAATTGTTTTGGGCTACTATGTAATTTTATTGTTGGGGGGGTAAGAGGGTTTACCTCCCCCCACCCTTGTATTTTAATCTTCTTTATATAAATTAATGAAAGCTTTCCGTTACTGATATAAAAAATAAAAAATAAAGATGAAATCAAGAAATGAACTTGATGTTACACAGATGTGGCAAGGACATGAATTGACAAACTTCTTGATACGAAATTCACTAAAATTGGAATTATGTACACAATACAACACCCCTGTACAGATATCCAGGTATATTAGATGCAGCTTTGCCTCATAAGGACATCAACAACATTAATTGTGAAGAGATAGAGAATCTTATGACAGTTATTGCATTTTTTTCTTAATTACATAACAGGGGCAGAAATTGTAATTTTACTCTTAAATGAGTATAAATAAGAACAGGTGGACCAATCATATGGCTGAGACTCTATTTTCTTCTCATTTGACCTATTCTCCTTTCTCTTCTCTTCTCTTCTCCTTTCTCATCAATTTCTTTTTCTTCTTTCTTTTATTCATTTAACCATTAAGTCTCTCATTGAGTTGCTATCAGAGTAGAGAATATTGACTTTACTACTCTTTGCAAGAACATGAATAGTGAAAGGTAGCAGTCCAGAAAGGTATGTGGTAGGTGATGTGAAGACAGATTGTTGGATTCATAGTGTCTGATCAAGGAAGATTTATCTGCTGACCAGGGCATCGACTGAAGTCTAGGATTTTCTTTCTATTTTCAATGGAAAATCAGATCATAGTTTTCAAGGCGCCAGGTGAGGCTGGGTGTCAGGGGGGGCACCTTGTTGCCTAGTCGCCTAGGCGATGGATTTTTTTATATAGAAAACATAGATCCTAGGGTAGTTCCCTAGGTACCATAGCCATATTTCCTTAATAATTATTCATAATTTTCATAAGAAAAGTATAGAGTTCATGTTAAAGTATAGAAAATCAACATATTCATGAGAAGAAAAAAAAAGAAGGAAAAGAAAATTCAAAAAATATAGGGGCTGAACCCTTATTTTTGTTATGGGAAAAGAAGAAAAGAAGAAAAGAAAAATTATTAAGGAGATTCTTTTGTCTAGAATAATAGTATTTTGAAAAATATAGTAGTATTTTGAAAAATATAGTAGTATTTTGAAGTATTTTGAAGAAGGATGCACAAGAGAAGAGACCTCTTGAATTGGGAAGACAAATTCTTGTCTTCCACAAAGGAGAAAGGCAAACATATTTAACATTATTAAGGAGATTCTTTTGTCTAGAATAATTATGATTTAGTAATATGGAATTTAAACATCATTAATTACATATTCATTACATAACAAAAATGGATCAAATGAAAGCATCATATACAAAGATTATTTGCACCATTAATAAATGAAAAGAAATGCCATCATTGAACTTTGGAAGGTAATCGGAAAAAAAAAAAGCATTTGCACATCATTTAAAGTTGAAAGTGTACTGTAACAACTGTAACAATGTTAAAAAGGCCAGCTACTTACTTGGAACTATGGCGCTGATCTGACCTGGGGGACCAGTTGAACTAACACCTAAATAAGACAGTGATGCACCTTTCAATTCTTCAAATCTACTTAACTTGTCTTGAACTTTATTTTTTCCAACAAGTTCTATAGCTACTCGCTTGTTTCTTTCTGAAAGTACATACATTTCATCTAGGACAAAAAAAAAATCAGAAGCATTATATTCATATTCAGACAATCATAACAAAAAAATAAAATAAAATATTCAAACAATTTTTGTTTGGAGGAAAGGATTACAAAACAATTAACGAAAGCACCCTCATAATTCTAACAGAAGAAAGATAGGTGCAAAATTAAAAGGTTCATGCTAAACTGAGAAAGAACAAATGAATTCAAAATACAAAGTGTACTTAAGAAATCATTACAAAGCACCTAGAACTCTACTTTTTATAGTAAACAAAAAACAAAATCATTAAAAGAACAAAAAATGTATACAAGTAGTATACACAGCCCAAGCAACCATGCAACACCACTGAACCCCCAAACAAAAAATAAATAAAGCATCTAACAAAACCAGACTCCAACCACCACTACCACCACCATCATCATCATCTAAGAATTACCCCAACCATATAGGGCTGGCTACATGAATCCTGTATAGCCATTCCATTCTGTTTAGTGCCATAACCATTATTAAATTATGAGTAAACTGCCTCCACCATCATCAGAAAAAACCTTGCTGACAATACAATCTTATTAGCAACAGTCTTCCACAAACCAAACAAAGGAAAAAAAAAGGTTAATAAGCAAAGAAGAAGGTAGGAATCACTGGCATTATTACAAGGGTTAAAGCTAGCCAAACAACTAGGATGCAGACATGTTGAAGTGGAAGGGGAGTAAAAAGTAGTAATTTCATGGGCAACAAATAGCAGCCACACCCCATGGACGTTTAAACATGTGATTAGGGAAGTGGAGAAGATTGCCGGAGGTCGAGGCTGAATTTAAATGGGACCGTAGAAGTGCAAATGGGCTAGCTGATGGATTAGCAAAACAAGGGGCATTGAGACAGCAATTATTTTGGGCTACATTGTAATGAGAGATGAATAGAGTGAAGACAAGGGACCAACAGTCCCATCATCAAATTGTATAAAATGTTTACAATCTGAATCTGAATTTTAATAAAACACATATTTACAGATCAAAAAAAAAACAGAAGCATAGTCCTTCAATTGCCTCAGACAACAAATCATTCACTCCACCCAATACCCAGCTTAGCTAAACAATTTCCAACACCTTTAAACAACAAACACTCAGCCACCTTAATCTGGCAGCTCATCCACCCACATTACCCAAAGGATCATGTTCAGACAACATCCTGGCCTCCTGGTTTAAATTTTTGTAATTGTTAACTCACTCTCTAAGTACTAATTCCATAAACTCTGTTTTTCTGAAAAAGGTAAAGTATCGTATTAATCAATCCAAAATAAATTTCCGGTTTTATTTTTTGAACTTTACATATATAGCATGTTAAACTTGCTAGTGGTAGCTTGTCTTAACACTGTAGGTCACAAGCCCAAATAAGGGAGGACTATTCTGTCATTTTTTTCTTTGATAAGTGAAATTTTATTAGAGCATTAAATGAAACAGTACAAGCATCCCTTGGAGAGGCATAAGATGTGACCTCACACTATAACATAAAGGAAATAAACAAATTAGAACTGTGCCCAATACAATTGATTTGTATTCACCCCTTGCTTAGCTAAAGCATCTGCCATCCCATTAGCCAACCTCCTCAGTCCTCACCAATTTGTCCTACGGTTCATGCCTCTAGTAAACCATTTGAATTTCTTCATCTCATCCCTAAAACACCAAATTAAGTCATGTGCAATCTTTACTCCTTGTAGAGAATCCGGTCAGCCTCTCCTGGTGGTTCTTTTACTTGTGCTTATTTTTTTAATACTCTCCAACTTTCCAATGATTTGGGGGAGAACTTTCCAGTGAAAGAGATTTGGAGTAAGCCTATCCCACCCAAAGTGCAAGCCCTGTGCTGGGAAGTCTTCCTAGGAAAGATAAAATATCTGTAATTTTCTACAAAAGATAAGGCCAAACATGTGCCTCTCTCCCCATTTGTGCTTCTACAAAGCTAGTGGTAAAACTTTTAGCCCCCGAGAGCTACCTTTTACTCATCTAACATTGCCTGAAAGCTTCATTTAACCTATCTTCTTTCAATGTTCTAAATGTAGCTTTAGTAAAATCTCCATCACCTAAAAATAAATGCCCCAAAGGTTTCATAACCTTTTGATGCAGACATGAAAGCAGAGAAAGAATCCTTAGAAAATGGATATCAAGATTCTTCATTTTCTTGAGACGATAGCAAGTTCATAATTTTCTGTTTGTTTGTACTTTGGTATTTTTAGCTGTTAGTGTCTTAGAATTTGAGTTAAATGTCAATTTTCTAGAAATTTACTTTTCGTATTAAAAATTAAAATTACTATATATGGTAATTATCAAGCTTATTACCTAAAGTAATTCCTGTAATTGCTATTCATAGTAAGACCACGATTTACTGTGATGAAAATCATAGTAATATCATATTTAAAAAAAAAAATAACCATAGTAATAAAAAGGGAGTCTTAGCTTCCCTATAGAATTATTTGGAGTTTAATTTCTTGGAATCACAAAGCTCTCAAAGAGGGACATTATCCAATGCTGCTCCCAGCTATATGAGATCTTGGGAAGGGTGGACTGGATGGCATGTTGATATAAATGAAGATCAACCATGCCATAATGAAGAAAATTAAATTTTGATTACCAGAAAGAAATCACAGCTTTCATTAATATTAAAAAGGAGAAAAAAAAAAGCAAGAAATCACCGGTTTTCATTTTAAGCATACTTGATTACAAGAAAATTCATACTTGAGTTGGATTTCCTTGCATACCCTCCTCTTCCTTGGTGGAATTGCCTCGGTATCGGAGTTCAAGTGCCTCTACAAATGAGATACCTCCGCTCAAGTTCTGGGGCCGGACGAAGGAAGCCGATTTCTCGCCTTTCGCCTGGAAATACCGAACTCCATTAATGGACCCATCGTGTTTTCCTTCTCCATTATCCCAATCAACACCGACCCAGATCCCCGAATAGCCTTCAACGGGTCCGATGTACATCACCATCCCAATTCTCCGATAATCACCGACGCTGTGAACTCTTTGCCCGATTTTGAACCCTATCTTCTCCACGGCGGCAATAGACGCTTCAGCATTTTTTGCAGAAACGCAGACCTTTTCAGATTCAGAGAAATCCTGCATTTTCTGTATAGCATAGTGAGAGCTACCATGTGGGAGTAGAAATTTGATGAGTTCAGTAATCAGTACATTGGAATTACAGATAACGTCAAGGATTCTACGGTACTCCGGATCGAACTCGCATAACAGTCCTGCGGGTTCACCTGAAATCGCGACACCTTCGAAGACTGCTTCAGAATGGACAACGAGCTCTTGTCGTCAACGTTTTCCAACCTCAGTTGAATCGGGTGGTTGAACCGATTAACTCATCACCGGGCCATGTTTCCTGGTTCATTTAACCCCTGAACCATTGATTTTAAAAAGGATAAATTTCTTAAACCACTCTTATGATTTAGCTAATTAACTAAGTATATCTTTATTGTTTAAAAATTAACTAACACTACCTATTTCTAACAATTGAATAATACTTCTCTTACCGTTTGCCCCTTCGAAACGCCTCACCAAGTGCACCCAGATGCTTCCAAGGTGAGTGACGGGCGTGACCAAGCGGAGAGGATGCCTCGACAATGGTATCTCCTTTTCCAATTAGAACAAACAAAGAGAAAGGAAATGAACTGAAGATCCAGAAGGTGATGAGCACAATGAGGTGCTTGGTGGGTATTGAGATGCTGACACGATAAGAGACGTTTGCCCGATGTTGTTGGTCCTACTCTTGAACTTCTTCTTGCAGGCTGGACTTGCAAAGAAGAGGAAGGTGATCCCTTAAAAGAAAACTGAAGGAGCTCCGATTTGTCTCGCTTATTCACTGTTAACAGCTTATCTACGTCATGCCCGAACTCATATGGCAAAAATCTCTTAGCAGTTCTGACGAAGCTAATGGCATCAATGAGGGTGAGCTGGCCTTAGATGCACTTCCCTCCTATAGCTGATATCACCACATCAATTTTGTGATCTTTTAATATCTTCTCCATTAAATCACGGTCATCCATGGTACCGTGTAGGATGATGGCTCCTTCGTCTCGGAAAGCTTCGATGAGTTTGGCCTTGGAAGGACTGATTGAACTGGGACGGATAAGAACATAGGTGGTTCTGCCGGTGGCCCCTTTCAACTTTAACCTGCATCTCACGAAGAGCAGCTACTTCTTCTTCCATCTCCATCAACCGTTTCTTCATCTCATCCAATTCCTACAACCCTGGAAAAAAAATCGAGACTTATATGTTATGCCACCCAGAAGTTCTTCCATACTATTCTCCCTTTGAAATGCCTCAATAGGCACACCAAGCTCGCTAACCACAACCGCCTCCATGCATAGGAACAATCTGGATCGGCAATGATTGGTTTTGGTGAATGATGATTTCTAAGAGAAAACCAGAGCTGAGAGTATAGAAATTATGCTTATAGATCGATAAGTCGTTGCCTAAACATCCATATCTACCTTTGGATGCCAATGCCTAAGATGTCAGTGTCGGTGCCAAAGGGGACAATGAGATATTTCGTTGGAACCGGTGCCGGTGCTGATTGGGTATTTTAGAAATTATAACAGTCACTTGATACACATTTGATTGGTTTATGATGGAACATTAATGGTAAGGGAAGTATTAGTCAATTGTTAAAAACAGTAGGGGTAGTATTAGTCAATTTTAAGAATAGTTTAAGAAATTTATCTTTTTAAGAAAATAATAGGGTAAAATACATAAACCTCCCCTGAATTTTCTGACAATCATAAAAACTTCCCCTATGTTTTCGCTTTAGCAAAAACCTTGCCTATGTTTTCATTTTATCAAAAACCTCCCTTTACTTTTTAGAAAAATATGCAACTACCTCCCTTCCTAACAGAAAAGCCAACATAATGTGTTTGGTTTTAAATGCCTATTTTGCCCTTATGCCTGTCTATTTAGAGTACATTTATTAAACCATCCTCCAACACGCTATTCATTTTCTTCCCAAGAACTGATAACCAAGAGTTTGCGTTCTGTAGGGGTGTCCATGAAAAACCAAAAAACCAAACTGAACTGAGAAAATCAAACTATAAAATGCGGTTAATTGAACCGAACGATTTGAAATTTTTGAAAAACCAAAGGACCGATTCGATTTTCGGTTAACCTACAAAAAACCGACAGTTAATTGAACTGATTGGTATATATATTTATATGTATATTTTATATATATTTAATATATGCCACATATTTTCTATATATTATATGTAAATATATATATATATATATATATATATATTCATTGTATATATAAATATATACTTACGTTATATTTATAATAATATATTTATAAAAATATTATATATGTTATATATTTATATTGTAAGAAAACCCTATTCGATTCTAGGTTAAAGTAGAGAAGAAGAAAATAAAGAAAGAAGAAGAAGAAGAAGAAAAAGAAGAGAAGGGTTCGACCAGATTAGGAAGTAGAAAATCAATCCTCCCTAGCCGACCCACTTGTATTTATTTCAAATAATAGAGTTACAAGAAAGACCATATTGTCCCTCATGAAAGATGGGAGACATAACTTAAACTTAAATAAAATAGACCTTTCACTCTCAAATAGATAAACCAAAATGACCAAAATACCCCTAATTCATGTATTCTAACACTCCCCCTCAAGCTGGAGAGTATATGTCATATAGTCCCAGCTTGTCACAAATATAATCTCTCAAACTGATTTCTTGAGCTCACATGAGATGTGGTTATCACTCCACTTATCACTTTCTCTCTTACGAAGTGATAATCAACCTCAATATGCTTAGTTCTCTCATGGAAGACTGGGTTGRAAGAKATGTGAACARCAGCTTGGTTATCACAGTATAGTTTCATGGGTTTATCAACTGAGAACCCCATCTCTTGTAGCAAGTTCTTCAACTATACTAGTTTACATTTGGTATGAGCCATAGCCCTGTACTCAGCTTCTACACTACTCCTTGCCACCACTGTTTGTTTCTTGCTTTTTCAAGTTACAAGATTGCCACCAAGGAAGGTACAATACCCTGTAGTTGATCTCCTATCTGACATAGAACCAGCCCAATCAACATCTGTGTACCCTACTATCTCAAGGGTCCTACCACTTCGGTATAGAAAACCACGACCTGGAGCACCCTTCAGGTACCTAACAATCCTTAGAACTGCTTCCCAATGAGGAATCCGGTGATGTTGCATAAACTGACTCACCATACTCCCAGCAAATGATATATCTGGTCGGGTAATGGTCAAGTAGTTCAACATTCCCACCAACCTCCTGTATTTTCCAAGATCATCAAACTCTTCACCTGCATCAAAACTCAACTTGGCATTGAGTTCCATAGGAGTCTCTGCTGGTTTAGCACTTAACAACCCTGTTTCTTCAAGTAGGTCAAGAACATATTTTCTCTGACATAAGTTAATTCCATATTTTGACCTTACAACCTCTATTCCTAGGAAGTACTTCAGCTTACCCAAATCTTTCGTATTGAAGTGGTCCTATAGGAATTTCTTCAACTTGTCGATTCCGTTACTGTCACTCTCAGTTATGACAATATCATCTACATACACCACTAGCAAGATTTTCCCATCTTTTGAGTCATGGTTGAACACAGAATGATCTATCTGGCACTGTTTCATCCCAAAGTCTTCCACCACTTCACTGAACCTGCCAAACCAAGCACGTGGAGATTGTTTCAGTTCATAAATTGCCTTTTTGAGTCTACAGACCTTACCATCCTCCCCCTGAGCAATAAACCCTGGTGGTTGCTCCATATATACTTCCTCAATGAGATTACCATGTAGGAAGGCATTTTTGATGTCACGTTGTACAAGAAGCCAATCATACATAGCAGCTAATGAAATCAACACCCGAACTGAACCAATCTTAGCCACAGGAGAAAATGTCTCCATATAGTCCACACCATACAGTTGAGAATAGCCCTTGGCCACTAACTTGGCCTTCAATCGCTCCACACTGCCATCTGGAAGATACTTCACTGTGTATACCCACTTACACCCAGCAGCATGCTTACCAAGAGGAAGAACAGTGAGTTCCCACGTGTGATTGTGTTATAGAGCAGAGAGTTCCTCTTCAATGGCTTGCCGCCACCCTGAGGAGGTAAGAGCTTCCTGGACAATCTTGGGAAAGGAAACAGATGATAGCAATGATATAAAGTTGCGATGAGAAACAGAAAGGTGAGCAGCTGAAACATAGTGTGAAATAGGATGAGAAGTACAAGTACGTTTACCTTTCCGCAGAGCAATAGGAAAATCAAAATCTGAGGGAGAAGAAGCAATAGCTGGATCTATCGACGATGGCTGAATTGGAGGAGGGGCCAATGCTCTTCTGTGGGTATACACTTGTGTGATTGTCGACCTCTCAATAGTAACTGGCATGGGATGTGAATCTGCAGCAGGAATGGGAGCCACAGGAAGGGGATCCGCAACAAGGACGAGAAGGGGATCCCATGGTGCTCTAAGTATTGTTGAAATGGTGATGAGTTGTACTCTTTGGCATTATCAGAGTGAAGAATTTTAATATGAACACCAAATTGAATGCGTATTTCAGCATAAAATTTTTGAAAAATAGACAACAATTCATTACGATCTTTCATAAGATAAATCCATGTCATCCTTGAAAAATCATTAACAAAAATTACAAAATACTTATAGCCATTGTATGACATCACTTTGATCGGACCCCAGACATCAGAATGAACTAAAGAAAAATGACTCAAGATACGACTATCAACTCTTGGACTAAAACAGACTCTATGATGTTTTCCTAGTTGACACGACTCACAATCCAAAGATGAAAGATGATTCAAGGAAGGGACCAACAACTTTAGAGCCTTGAGAGAAGGAGGACCAAATCTGCAGTGCCATTGAAGAGGAGTAAGAGATGGCTAAAAAGCTACTAGAGGGCCACCACCATCAAGGTAATACAATCCACCTACCTCATGCCCTCCACCAATCTTCATCCCCATCTTAAGATCTTGAAATACACAAGAAGAGGGATAAAAGGTTATAGAACAATTAAGGGACTTGGTTAATCTACTAATAGACATAAGGTTAAAGGGGAACTTGGGAACATATAAAACGGATGATAAAGACAAGGAGGAGAGATCAACATCACCAACACCATAGATGGGAGATGTAGAACCATTAGCAAGTGTAACTGTTTGAGATGTAGAGGGCCGAGAAAGGGAAGAAAATACATTAGGAGTCCAGACATATGGTTTGAGGCTCCGGAGTCAATGATCCAATGTGGGGGCTTGGAAGCTAAGCAAGCCATACCTGAATGGGCAAGGGTAGCGGTGTTCTGCTGAGATGTCTGAAGGAACTGCTCATATACTGCATGGGGTACATTCACCATTTCCTTCCCAGAAGCACCAATAGATGTGGAGGGAATCAGATCAGTTTGCTGGCTTTTGGTAATTGTATTACTACCCTTAGTCATAGCATGGTTAGCCCAAGTGTTGGGTGGACCACGCAAATCATAGCAGAAATTAACTATGTGCCCCTCTAAGCCACAGTGTGTACACTTCCTAAGGGCATTACTTCTTCCTTTACCACGACATCCCCCTAAGTCTCGACCTCCACTCCGGCCACCAGCACGGTTAAACATAGGACCACCACAGTTGTCTGGAAGTCCACTACTACCACCACCACCTCTATTTCTACGGCCACCCCCTTTAATCACCATGAAACCAGATCTGTCCGAGAGAGAGGAATGCTCTACAGACTCAATAGATGTCCTCTTAAGACGGGCAAAAACTTCTTCAAGTGAGGGAAGAGCAGACCCCCCAAGATTTGTGCTCGGACAGGCTCATACTCAGCCTTCAAACCCACTAGAAACCTTGTCACATCAAGTTGTTCACGTTGCTATTGTTCAATCTAAACATCCAATGTCAGAGGATGACACACATTGAACTCATTTCGGATATTCCTCAGATTTGCATAGTATTCCTCCAAGCTTTGACTGCCTTGCTTCAGATTAAAGTACTCTTGGTACAACTGATACATCCTAGTTGTATTGTCTTGTCTGGAGTATAGCTTCTTAGCATGATCCCAGATTTCTTTAGTTGTATCTAGGAACATAAAGTTCACACTAATTTTTGGTTCCATACTGTTCCATAGCCATGTCATTATTTGTGCATCTTCCTATTCTCAGTCACTGAACCCCGGAGAATCAGAGGAAGGTGTCTCCTCTCTCACATGTTTTACCTTTCTCTTGGCCTTTAAGAACACTTCCACAGATTTTTCCCATGGCACATAATTCTCACCATTCAGCTTAATAGATGTCATTTGAACGCTTAGGTAGTCCGGAGAAAGCATGACACCTGTTTTATTGTCATTCCCATCTCTAGCCGATGCCATCTTAACTAATTCACCTTCAAATATGCAACACAACCTCACACACTTCCACAAAACTTATCTCACTTACGGCACCACCAACTTCTTTAAATACACATTGCACATCAAATACTAAAGTTGAAATCACTCAGTCATTACATCAAACACCTGTACTGCACACAGTAGAACCATTCACCCACCAAAATACAAGGGCTGAAGTCACTCAGTCATTAAATCAAACACTTGTACTGCACACTGCAGAACTGTTCACACACCAGATCCAAGGGTTCACTTTTAAATATTCAGAATCATCAATACACCATTCAACACAATACAACTACCACCACACCACTGCTGTCGTGAACTTTAACAGTCGAAAATACCCTACTTTCAACACACATATGAGGTAAAACAGAGAAGAACAAGACTGATATGCATACTAGTCATTCCAAACCTCCACAACAAAAAATTTTGAACCAAAAAACAGCATTCACAATCCACTATTTGGGCAAAAAAACAACATTGTTCATACCTGTCCACAAACAACCCTCTTCGTATCATTGAATAGAGGGCGCCTAGTACACAACTTCAACGACCACCACCACAGTAACTGGAGGCATTCTCACCTCCAGAACCACAAAACGATGACTCCTTTTTGGCCCCTTGTCGAGCTTCCACTCAGACTAGCAAAAAATTGAGGAAAGCTGAAATGGTTGGCGGAAAACCCAGGAAGAAGACAGCAACAAGGAAGAATGAAAGGAGAACAAGGTTTTACCGCTCTAATACCATGTAAGAAAACCCTATTCGATTCTAGGTTAAAGTAGAGAAGAAGAAAAGAAAGAAAGAAAGAAAGAAGAAGAAGGGTTCGACCAAATTAGGAAGAAGAAAATCAGTCCTCCCTAGCCGACCCACTTGTATTTATTTCAAATAATAGAGTTACAAGAAAGACCATATTGTCCCTCATGAAAGATGGGACACATAACTTAAACTTAAATAAAATAGACCTTTCACTCTCAAACAGATAAACCAAAATGACCAAAATACCCCTGATTTGTGTATTCTAACATATATAATATATATTATAAATATAAAAAACCGAAAAACCGAAGAACCAAAATGGTCAAAAATCAAAACCGACAGACTGGTTATTCGGTGGTACAGGTTTGGTTTCGGCTTGGAGAAATAGAAAAATTGGTACTAGCGGTTCGGTTTGAAAAAATTGCCACTAAACCATGGACACCCCTAGCATTTTGTGCACCCATGGGTTCATGGGATACATGAACCCACCAATGAGAAGCAACCATGTCGGTTGTGGGACATTGAGGGTAACATTAACGGGTCTTTGGCCGTTAATCTGAAGTGACTGGTTTAACCAGACACAAAATGGCAAAAATCGACCATTCCAAATTTTGTTCGGACTCTCACTCCTCCTTTCCTCCATCCCATTTTTCTCTTCCACTGGACCCACCCCACAAGCACTTGAGAGCTCAACCGGCACTGACGTCAATCAACTCGAAAGCCACCAGCAACAAGAGGTTTTTCATTCGGTGGTACATTTTCTGGTTGTTCTTCTTCCTCCTCCTCCTCCTCCTTAATGTTCTTTCTAGTTTTCTTTTTTCAACAGATCAAAGGTGGGTTTACTAAAGAAGAGAATGGTGGCACACATCTCTTTCCGATGGAAATTATATTCTCTAACTCTCCAAATACAAAGCTGGTTTAGCCGAAGCTTGTTAGAGAAATTGGTCGTCGTACTTGTGATTTGGCATTGATGAATCAGATTTAGAGTTGAAATATTTGAGAGCTTAAGCTAAAGTAGTAGGAGCTTAACAAGAAAGTGAAGAAGAACAATTGAATAGAAGAAAACCCCTGAGATTGAAAATAATTTGTGCTAAACTTCTCAGCAAAAAAGTAGTGCCAAACTTTACTCTCGTTCTTGAAATGTTGTGTGACTCTTTGAATTATAGGCTGCGTTTGGAAGAGGTGTAAAACGTCATCAGTGTAAAAATAGTAAAATACATTGATGACACTTTTCACTGAACCGTATATATAATGACCATTGCATTTTGAAAATCGATGTAAAAAATGTAAAGTTTTACATCGATAAAATCAGTGTAGTTTTTACATCAATTATAGATGTAAAACTTTAAAGGTAATGAGGTTTTACATCTATTATCGATGTAAAATTACATTCCATCCAAACGCATGCAAAACTGAACCAAAGTGTAGTTTTACATCAATAATAATTACACTCTTTTACCAAACACATGCAAAAGTGAACCGATGTCAAATTTACATCGGTTCTTGATTTACATCGCATCCAAATGCAGCCATAGTTGTTGTTTTAAAACTAAGCACCCTTTTGGTTTAAACAGGTATAGGGTCTAATTGGAATGGAAATGGTGATTCTAGCTCTTTGTTGGGTTAACCAAATATGCAGGGGAATAGGTGATTCCGATTCCAACCACGGAACCAAATTGACCCTGAAATTTTTTATGCACAATCAACGGTAATAAGCCCAAATGTCAAAACCATGCTCAAATAACGAAGGTTGTGATTCCCAAAACTAGGAGAGTCGTGATCTGGTATTGAATAAAAACCGTCGAAGATGGCATAAGTATGCAAGGCCACTTCGACGACGACGACGACGACAACAAATAAGAAGAAGAAGAAGAAGGCTAGAAAATGTACCACCGGATGAAAGCCCTCTTGCCATCGGTGGCTTTCGAGTTTACTGATGCCGGTGTGGGTTGAACTCACCGGTGCTTATGGGGTAGGGTTCGATGGAAGAGAAAATTGGGAAGGAGGAGTGAGAATTGTCATTTGTCATTTTGTGTCTGGTTGAACCAGCCACTTCTGGTTAATGGCCAAAGCCCTGTTAGTGTTGCCCTCAATGTCGCCCAGCCAACATGGTCGCCTCTCATTGGCGGGTTCACGCATCCCGTGAACCCACGGGTGCATAGAACGCAGACTTGATAACCAAAGTCGTCAACTCTCTCTCTCTCTCTTTGCCTTGGCCTTCTGTCTGACCTTGGATACATGAAGCTACATCTCAGCTTCTGCCACTTTTGCCTTCCTAATCTCGTGCGCCAACTCTACTAGATCGAGTCTCTGCCAGTTCCTTCTCCATCTGCAATTTCACGAACACCCACCACCAGACAAGGAAAATAAGAAACATGGAAGGTGTTTTGGCCTCACCAGTTACTACAATGTGACCAGCCTGAGTGTGTCTCAAGGTATTTAGCTAACATATCTTGCATTTCGACTTCTTTGTCGTGCACTCTTGCTCCAATAATTCAAATGTTGAATATCAGATAAGATTAGACTTGCAAAGACGGGCAATTGGTGGAAGATGGTAGCTAACAAATCTGTCTCAAAGTATTTAGCTTACACATGCCAAGCATGTAAAAGTTGAATGTCCATGAAAGGGGGTGATTTTGGAGACAAAACATGAATTGGTGGAAGACGATGGCACACCTTATGTAAGTTGGAGTAGCGATGAGAGATGTCTGAGTCCCAATAGCACTTGTGGCACCCACCAATTTTGTTTAATTCCATGAGTTGAATCCCCTCTGACTTGTTACAATAGTAAAACTTTCACTTTCAACTTTGTATTGAGAAATCTGTTTTTCTTTCTTTTTAAAACTGAATTGTCCGAAGTAAACCCATGAATCAAATTAAGCTTCATGCCAAACTCATTACTGAATCATGAAGTAGTCAAAAATTACACTCAGGAAATTAAAATGTATTCATCGTTGACCCTTGAAAGGTATAGCAAAACTATTAGCTATTTTAGGCTTGAGTACCCATTTGGTCATTTGAATATAATAACAAGTTGTAGCCCAACTTGCAACCTTTTATTTTTCCTGTCAAGCAACTCCAGCTTGCAACCTTTCGTTTTTCCTGTAAACTATGTTTGAAGAGGGAGAGAGGGAATGGGGGCGATAGATTGATAAACCATGTCTCAAGCTCTTTAGAATTGATTTTGTTTGGGTAAATTTCTTAAACTACCCTTATGGTTTAGCTAATTGAAAATTGACCAATGCTAACCCTACTATTTTTGACAATTGACTAACTTCACAGTCATTAACATGCATCAAGAGAGATGTGAAAAAGACTATTTTACCCTCCACTATAGATTACTTGAATCTCTCCCTCTCCTTATTCTTTTTCGCGGAACTATCAAAACCGCTGAAACTGCTAGAACGATAGATGATGATCGGATCTCAGATCTCAGATTTGGGTTCCTTGAGAGATCTAGGTTCCTTGCAGATCTGAGAATTTGAGAGATAGTCAGATCTAGGTTCCTTACTCGGATCTCTCCCTATCATAATCCTCTTTTTCTGATTTTTCAAAGTGGAGTAAACATCGGTGACATAAGCACCGATGACATATTGACACTACCCCTACACTCCACTTCAAGGACAGCACTGACGACATCAGAAAAAGAGCAAGCTCTAAACCTGCAGGGATGACTCTAGGAAAGAGTCAGACATTCTTGTTCTTCTTCCTTATTCTACGCTTCTTGACTAGTCGCTTCCGTCGCAACCTTATCTTCTTTGCCAGTTTCATCCTCAGTTTCTGCTCATGCATCATCTGTAGCTTGGACTCTAAAGGAAGCGTTTCAATTGAAACATTCTCTTCCTTCCCTTCAGCTGCTGATTCTGCGCTCTCTGAACCGATTCCATCTATATCTGAGGAAGCCTGAACAATTACTGCTCCCCGTTCTTGAACTCCCAAGGATAGAAAATTTTGAACTCCATTGAAAGACTTTGGTTGCATACCAATGCATTTCTTTTGCAACCTGGACACTGAATGCCATATACAATACAAACACAACTGTAATTGCCCTAAAATGGGGATAGAGATACTGAGGAAGAAAAGAAGGAATTTTGAGCATCAAAAGAGAACCCAAATGAAAAAGTTAGACAAAAATGCACAATCGAGATGAAATGTTTTTTTTTTGGATAAATATAATCGAGATAAAATGTTGAGGTTTGGACCCAAAAGTATTTAAAAAAAAAGACCAAAAACTTATGGGTAATGGGGAAATAACTGTAAAACAATAACAAATTTAACAGAGAAAAATGTTAATTTTGCAAAAAAAAAAAAATTGAAAACTTCTAGTAATGCAGTCAGTCAGAAATGGAGAACAAGTACAAGAAACCTAGAAACATATGTACATCTAAGCTTAATAAACTTTACTCTAGTGTACCAGAAAAATGGAAAGAGAAAGGAGACAAATAGAAAAGAGCATACTTCAAACAAAAAAAGAAGAGAGTTCAAAGGCATCTTGTATAGATTCTTACTCGGTGTTGCTGTAATGGCCATTGACGGAGACGAAGGATAAGAAGCAGAGGAGAGGGAGGGAGAGAACAAGAGGAGACCCATCTCTCATGCTGTTTGGGTAGAGTTTCGCATAAGCGAACTCTTTTCTAGACAATGGGCCATCCTATTTTGGCCCTGATTTGGAGAGAGTGTGTGAGAGAGAGGAGCCAGAGGTGGAGGGGGCTAACACAGCGACAGGTTAAGGATCGAACCAGTTCGATTTACTGTTGAAAGGAAGAATATAGTAAGGGTAAAATTGGGTTTTAAAAAATATGCATCACCAGCTGTATACAAAGTTAACAGATGCAAGGTAAAGGTAGAGTTGATCAATTGTCAGAAGGAATAGCATTAGTTGATTTTCAAACAGTAGGGATACACTTAGCCAATAAGCTAAACCATAAGGATAGTTTAAGAAATTTACCCATTTTGTTTAGGAGAAAGGCAATGGGTATGTGTGATGAAAGGCCGACGACTCTGGTTCTTAGTTTTTAGGATGAAAATGAATAACATTTTGGAGGAAGAGCAAAATAGGCATTTTAAAAAATGAATACATTAGGTTGACTGTTCTATGTAGGAAGGGAGATAGTTTTATATTCCGTAAAAAGTATAGGGGAGGTTTTTTGTTAAAGTGAAAACATAGGGGAGATTTTATGATTGTCAAAAAACTTAGGGGAGGTTTTTGTATTTTAGCCAAAATAACAAAAAGAAAGAAGATTCGGTTAACAATCTGGTGACCAAGTTGATTAAACCAGCCAACCGGGAAACCATTGACACTCGATCAATGACTCATTGACTCACAAGTCAAACACCAAGTCTTTTTTATGTTTTTTATTTTTCTGTAATCTTAACCATTTCATTATTTCTAGATAGAGCTTAGACAAATATGAGAACAAAGGGGACTTCCATAATGATCATCCAATTACAAGAGATATTATGGTTACAACTAGACCTGTTCATGGGTCGGGCCGGGCCGGGCCAAGCTCGGGCCGGGCTTTTACTGTGTATTAACAAATTTTTTTAAGGCCCGAGCCCGAGTTCGGCCCGACCATCGGGCCTACAATTTGGGCCCGAGCCCGGCCCTCATAAAAAGCCCAAAGCCCAAGCCCGAAATTTAACCTATATTATTATTATTATTATTAATGTTGAAGCAGCTGAATAAAGAGAGAGATAGATTGAAATTATAAAGAAAAGAATAATATATATATATATATTAAATTATAAATATATATTTTAATAAATATTATATTATTTATATAATATATAAAATACATATTATATATTTTATAAATTATATAATACTGCATCGGCTCGGGCCGGGCTTTTTTGACAAATCCCGAACCCGGCCCGAAATACAATCAGGCTTACTGTGTTAAGCCCGAGGTCAGGCCCGCGGGCCTAATTATATGACCAAGCCCGGCCAGGCCGTCGGGCTACCCGGCCCATGAACGGGTCTACTTACAACTGACGAGATTATGTAGGAGAGACGAATAACTAACACCCCCTCGAGCTGAAGCTGGGGAGCCACGTTGTTTTTGTCTCGAAGAAGACTGAACCAAGTAACATGAAAAGGTTTGGTGAAAACGTGGGCAATCTGATTGATTAAGAATAAAAATCGTATCCACCAAATTTGTTTCTTACGACTGGGTTAGATGGTCAAAACTTTTTTTTTCTATGAATAATTTTCTAAAATAATTAAATAAATGAAACAAGTGATGCTGATGTGTCGTGGTATGTTTAAATGTAGAGAAAGTTATGTAGAACGGGTTGCACAGAGATCCAATCTCCAATATCAGTGACTCCTACTGACAGTGATTATTGAATACACTAGTGTATGGTGAAAAGATAAAATATCACGTCAAATCGATACTGATTAATACACTGGCGTGTTCAAAAATCACTTGAGGGTCACTGAGCTGTTCTGCGAGGAATCTTTTCTCCTCTCCTCCGCCGAGCCAAGCATCCCACTGGCGACCTCATTGCAAACTGGCGTTTTGTGAACATGAAATCTATCAACGACGGTAGATTTTCGAACCCCCCCTCTCCCAAACTAGACTCCACCCCTATGCTTTTTTGTCCTTCACCATGAAGAAAAGGAAAACACCCCATCAGTCGACAAAAGGGACCCATCAGACAAAACCTCCTTCAAAAACAAAAACAAGGTTTAAGATCAAGGGAAAGAAAAGCTTGTGAAAATTGTCAAGCATTCTTATTTTGAATCTCTTTGCATTTTTGTAAAAATTCGGTTTAACTTGTTTGATAGGTATATATCATTTAGATTCTCTTGAATACTGGTCATCAATATTGCACATATACAAGTTTTATAACTCTCTCTCTCCCCCGTATTGTAAAACCTACAACTCGTTCAAACATGTTTTTCTTCGGTCAGATTTCTTTCTATATATATTTAGCATGTTTTTCTTCGATCAATTGATTTGGGGTGTGGTGTCTGATCAAGAACTACGAATAACAGGGGGTTTTTGGAATTTGGTTGGAATTGAGTCGCAGAGAGAGAGAGACAATATGTGATGACCTCCGATTGTTTCTTACGCCGGTTTGTAGTGGGGTCGTCTGTGGGATGCTTATGGATTAGAGCTCTGTGGAGGAGAGAAGAAAATGGGAGGGAATTCAAAAATCCCAAATGACTTAAAATGGGATTTTGTCCTTTTGTGTCCGGTTCAATCGGATTCCTTCGACTAACGTGCAAACTCCCTTAACGTTAGTGATTTTCTAAGTTGTCGACGTACTCATTTCTGATTGGAGGGTTCACGCAAGGATGTGAACTCCTATCATTGTCTGCAAAGCAATTTCATTTTTATTAGTACAAATGAGAGTTTTGCAAATTCTGGTTTATATTTGCTTCCGATTTTTCTTTATTTTGCTTTTATTGTTATTTTATTTTCTTTGCATTGCAAAAAAAACAAAACAAAGTGAAATCTACAATGAATTCTCATACTTTTGCACCAAAGCAAATAAATTGCACTACAAAGTAAACAAGGCCTAAAGACTTCAGCCATGATCCTCTCTCTCGGGCTTGGGCCAAGCTCAGGTTAATCAATTAGCCCACACCAAAATCTAATATATATTATGCATGTATGCATTCATGTATGGTTTACCAAAAAATATGCATATATACATGTATACATGCAAATACATGCCTATATATGCATACATGTATGCAAATAGTTGAGCTAAGCTTCAGTTGGGATAAGGCCAGGCTGGGCTTGAGCAACCTAATTGACTAGGTCTAGGCCCAATTCAAAAGTTTGAGCTTTTTAATTTTTTTAGGCTGGGCCTAGGCTTAGTCCATTAGCATCATCTCCCTATTGTTCATTTAACATTTTTTTTAAATAGTTTTTCCATCTTTGTTTGATTTTCTCACCTTTTACCAATATTCTTTGATCTTCATCTTTAATGCATCTAGTATGGCTTAAATCTCTACATTTCCTTTCTCTTAGCTTTGCTAGTTTATATATTCATTTTTTCCCTTTTTAATGCTTAATTTTTTGTAAAGCTCATCAAATCCTCCATGTACTATATCATATCTTACACTTTTTTCTCTACATGCCTATTTAAGTATCTTACTATAAAAATATTCTCTTTATTTAGAAAATTTGGATTAATCCAAGTTTTCTCAAAATTGTCTTAATGTTCTCTTTATGTTAATGATTTCTCACATAAAACAAGTTTAATTAAAATTATTGTATCCCCAAATCTTTTAACATTTATAATTTCATTTTTAAATCCTTATATACTATTATTACTACACCATTTCTATTATTTACCTCTTTCGTATATATCATAATTTGTCCCCATCAATTTTTGTAGCTTTTATCCTTCCATTTAGTTTATTGTAGGCATGCAATATTAACTATTCTTTTCTTCATAGTGTCTACTAATTTCATAATTTTTTTCTCTGTTGATGCTCCTGCATTCCAAGTAGCTAAACAAAATCGTGTTTGTTGGACTAGCTTTGTTACTTGCCCTTATGTAAAAAGATGTAAGAACCTTTGCTCATTTACCATAATTGAGTGTTACATTGGTGGATCACTTATGGAGATTATCCTAACATACCCTTGCCTACTTAACACTACACTCGAGTTAGGCTGCGCACATTATTTCTAGAACACCCTAGTATGAGCATAGAATGACAAATTGGGATCCATATCATGAGAGTTTGGCAAAAATTTTTAATGCTAACCGCCAAGCTCACACTAGCAGAAATTCTTGAAAAGAGTTAAAGGTTACTGTTTTATTTTATTTTGTAGATTGCTAATAGAATCTCTCTTTGAATCAATTAATGCCTTGGATTATGTTTTTATTTCATTTCATAGATGATGGAAAGTTAGATGTGAATAGAAAATTACTGTGGTCTTTCATCTCTCCCAAACAATTCAAGTGGTTGGACTAGTTTATTGTAATTTCCTCCAAATTTTCCTATAATTTTTTGTTGTAATTTTATGTACTTGATTGCAAGGTTCAAAATATCGCAACGTATCGGGCCATATCGGCCGATATGTATTGTTTTAACAAGAACCCGATACACAGAACGTGTATAAATCCTTTATTCAGTTTATTTTCGTATGTATCAACTTATGCGGGCCCGTATAGGCCTGTTTCGGATCTGTATCAATCGATAGGGGCCCGAAACACTCCGATACAGTTCAATACATTTGATCGTTTCGGTTCATCATTAATTTCATTAATCAATATTTAATACTGAATCTCTCATTAATGTTGTTACTCCTGTATTTAAGTCTACTTTCTCTTTCATTAATTAGTTAATTACTCCAAAGAAAATTTAAATTTAGATTTGAATTTTAGCGCCTAATTCAAATTCTCTCATTAATTCCTTTAATTAATGATCCCCTCTCATTAATTTCATTTTGTTAGTGTAAAAACTTCAAATTTTAGCTATAGGAAGATTGAACCTTGGTCACTTGAGTTTAACAACCACAAGTTCGCCAATGAGCCACAAATATTTGTTTGCTATGATCATATGTATTTTTAATTTTAAGTAAATCTTCACTTTTCTTAATGAGTGATAAGTGTTTATTAGTAAATGCTAGAATTAATTATTGAAATTTAATAATTGTGTCCTAATATGTCCTGATAAGTAAATCTTCACTTTTCAACGGTTACTAATTATGTCATGATATGTCCACTTTATATAAACTATTAAATTATGATTTTTTTTACATTTAAATGACTTATTTACAATCATATAAAATTTATAAATATTGTTAGTAATATATTTTTAGAATTTATTTGAATTTTCTACTATATTTATGCGTATCTTGATTTTTCGTTCATATCCATATGTATCCAAAGCATATCCCGATACATCTCTTAAAATTGTTTTTCCAATACACCTTGTGTTTCCGATACTTTAAACGTTGCTTGATTGATGTAGTAGGGTTAATGGGATTGTAAGGGGCAGATCACATAAGATCTGGTTTCCCCTGCAAATTTATTTTTATTTTATTGAATTTAGAAAATTAGTTTTTTTTTTGAGAAATTCCATTATAACAAGTTTGTAATGGCAATGGCATCAGAGTAGAATGGTACGTGGTATGGATAACCAATTAGGACCAAGATTTTAATGTAAAGAACTTAGTTTCTATTTATAGCAGTCAAGGATCAACTCCAAATGCCAAATGGGGCAATAGGAGGAGATCTAGTTGTTTTGTTTTGACATTTTCTTTTCAATTTTATTTTCTCTTCCCATGACGATTTAGGACAATATTTTTTCTAGACTAATTTGCATGTGGTGATCTCACTTGGGGCTCACATTATAGATTTGTCCGTGAGAATTGTAAATAAAAAAAGTTGGAACCAGTTCTCAAGAAGATTGTAAAAAACCCTAGAAATAGCCAAAATGACAGACTTGTGTCCAGAAGCCATCATCTAAGGGCCCCTTTGGCCAAATTGTGTGCCACACCATTTCCTTCCCTCTCAGTTAAAACCAGGTTTCATTGTTTCCATCATCTCAGACTTGGTCAGAGAGTCAATCCGAGATTTAAAGTCACTCCCAATAGCAACGTCCAAAAGTTCAAGTTTGAGATAAGAAGACACTCCTTAATTGCAATTGCTTCACTGTGTTCGGGGGATAAAGCCAAACACCAATGACATTTTACAGCTACAAAAAACCATGCTGGTTCTCAGTGTGATGCCAAAAGATGCCTGCTCATGTGATACAAAAGAACACTTATCTTTTCCTTAAGCATGCCATCTCTGGAGGTGTCTGGCTATTGGCATTTGTATTCAGCTTGGTTTGGCAAGCCATCTTTCAAGTTTTTATGGTTTATCTACATCGATCCTGTCACATACCTGTTACAAGATGAAATGGTTTTTCTGCACAATGGATAGACACAGAATTTATGCTAAAAATGTCAATTGTGAAACACGACTCAGAAAGTCAGCTTCTATGTACAGGCATCCGAGTTCTAAGATCCTTTGGCATAGAATTCAAATAAAGGCATTATTTGACATAACAATTAGAATCTTCTGACATGCAGTTATAAATGTTCCCAGTATTCTGTTCTTTTAGTATTCAAAATAATTAGTAGCTAAGGAATTGAGCTTCACATCCACATTCTCCTGCAAGTGCAGTCATAAACAACTTGGAGAAAACTCTTAGATGCTTCATCTTCTGGCAATTTAAGAAGTTGAGCAACTTTTGAGAATCCAGAGTGGTGCATGAATTTAGGATACTCTTCTGTTTCTGACCCTCTCTCCTTTATGAACAGCTTTGGTGGCGACAAGGCCCACTGCATTGCCCATATTGCCAAAGGACGCATGTAGGCCAAAGAACGGTATTGGTCGTCTGTGGTCCAACCTTCTGGGGTTTGAAACGAGTATCTGTAATTGAGCCATTATAGTTAGTAAACTAGAGCCAAGAAAAGGTAATTAAGAACAATGGTAGCACACTACCAATTGTCAAACTGATACCTAAAAGACATATTTTAGTCAGCGTTTTTAAACCAGAAATCTTGGAAAGATGGGTAAATTTCTGACACAATCCAAATCCAGACTTAACCAAGCAAACACCTATCCAACTCAGTTTAGTTTTGTTGTTGGTATCAGAGCAATCATACCTTTCTTTTATTATGTTTTCCCTGTTCAAGTTAAAGTACTCCTGATACAATTGGTATACTTTAGTGGTATTATCTTATCCAAAATAAAGTTTCTTAGCATGGTCCTAAATCTCCTTGGCTGTATCCAAGAACATAAAGTTCACACTAATTTTCGATTCCATGCTATTCTACAACCAAGCGATAATTTGTGCATCCTCCTGTTCCCACTCACTATACCCCTGAGAGCCAGACGAGGGTTTCTCCCCCTTCACATGTTTCACCTTCTCCTTGGCTTTCAGAAACACTTCGACCGACTTGGCCCATGGCACATAGTTTTCACCATTTAATTTGATGGGGGTCATTTGTACATTTTATGGGAAATCACTACATCAGTTTTATAATCACTACCCTCTCCGATTGTGGCCATTATAAAAAAGATCAATCACAAAGAAATCACTCTTCACTATTCAGCACTCACTACACACACCACACAGTTGCTGTTGCTGAAACACTCATTGTCATAGGGTTCAACACCAAAAACCCTACTGTTGTCACACACATTCAGATATAAATAGGATCCAAAAACAGTCCCTACACGTACCTATCAATCAGCACTAGTACACCACCAAGACGAAATTACACGTACCTACACGTCCCTACACGTACCTACACGTACCTATCAATCAGCACTAGTACACCACCAAAAACCCTACTGTTGTCACACACATAGTTCAAACCCAGTCCAAAAGAGAGAGAAAACACCAAACTATCAGCCAACCATAGACTTCTGTTCACACCTGTCCACGAACCTGCCCACTTCGAGTCATCGAGTAGAGGGTTTCTAGTACACCACCAAGACGAACACCACCACAACAACTGGAGGCATAGTTACCTCCTAGAAGGAAAAACAATCACTCCTTTTTGGCCCCTTACCGATCCTCCAACTGATTGATGAGAAATTTCAAAAAAACTCAAATCTGATATGGCGATCCAAGGAGAAAAGAGAGGAAGGAAGCAAACTGATTTCTAGTGCTCTGATACCATGTTTGTGTTTCAATTGACACTAGTTCAGTCCTAGTTCAGAAATAAGAAAGAAATAGAGAATAAGAGAAATAAGAGAGGAGAGAAAGAAAGGGTTTGACTAGAGAGAAAATCATCTACTCTCAGCCAACCTACCTTGTATTTATAACTTATGAATTAGGATACAAAAGACAACTATGTCTCACATTAAATATGGGACACACACCTTAAACACAGATAAAATAGACAACTCACTTTTAATCAAATGACAAAAAGACCAAACTACCCCTTATTCTATCAACTCTAACAGTCGTAACCCCTTAACATGGAACATCAACACAAGAAACTCTTCTACAAGTCAACTGACCTCACCATTCACAGAAATCAACTCACCAAAACAAACAATGGTCATCCGACCTGCACATTCATAGTCCCTCTTCGAACTACCAAATAGAGGGAGTCTAATACACCATCAAACAACCAATCAATGGTGCAACTTGAGGCATGGAAGCCTCCTAACCTTTTGGGCGATCAGTCCTTTTTGGTTCTTTCCCTTCCTTTCACCTTTTATTAGCAGAAAACTTCAGCCGATGCAATCTCAAGTGTCCTTCACAGTTGCAGTCGAGTAGATCGATCAACCAGGCTCTGACACCATGTTATCAGACCTGCATTTAATCAAATAAATAAAGAAAAACTCCTGGTACAGTCCCAGGAAGAGAAGCAATAGAGAAGAAGAGAAGAAGAATACGAAGAGAATAGGGCAAACAATCTCTATCGAGAGATACACAACTGCCACCCCTATAATGCTTATATTCATAATGAAATGGAAATTACAGAATTACCCCTGATACTATGATTTGAGAACAGAGACAAAACAAAACTAAAATGGAGAGGGAAAAAGACTAAAATAACCCTACGAAGAACACTGTATTTTAATAGCTTTATATAAACTGGAATTGAGGGATGCTATGAAAACTGAAATAGAAGCATTACATAAGAATGATACATGGGATATTGTTAAGTTGCCTAAGGGAAAGGAGCTGATTGGATGTAAGTGGATCCATACTATCAAGTACCATGCCGGTAGTTCTATTGAGTGGTCCAAGGTTCGCTTTGTGGCAAAGGGGTACACGTAGATTTAGGGGATAAACTACTTAGAGACTTTTGCTCCTATAGCTAAGATGACACCAGTTTGAGTTTCATTGTCCTTAGTAGCATGTTTTGATTGGTCCCTCTATCAATTTGATATGAAGAATGCCTTCTTGAATGAAGATCTCCATGAAGAAGTTTATGTGTCTCTTCCTCTTGGGATATATGGGAAGGATATACAAGGGAAGGTTTACAAATTGAGGAAGTCTCTCTTCTATGGTCTTAAGCAACCTCCTCCAACATGGTTTGAGAGGTTCTAAAATACTCTTATTCAATTTGGTTATACTCAAATTTAGTCTTGAAGAAATAGTTGGTTAGCCACGAGTGTGGGGTTCCATACCCACACTCAGGCTCTAGTGTGTGTGGTTTCATACCCACACCTAGTTGTTTCTAATTTCTTTTATTAGTAGTTTCTAATTTCTTTTTAGTGGTTTCTAGTTTCTTTATTTTCTAATTTCTGTTATTAGAAGTTGGGCTGGCTGGCCTTATTGTTTCTATTTTTTGTTTATTTCCTATTCTTGTAAGGATCCTAAAAGCTATAAATAAAGGAGTGTATGGGGCAGCAGATCATTCACACTGAACCCCTTCTTTCTTTTCTCCTCTCTTCACTATTTCTCTCTCTCTCTCTCTCT
>NW_010729323.1:418075-437692 GCF_000365185.1 Nelumbo nucifera
GTCACTGAGCAATTCAAGGAATTAGTAACACTTACTAACAGAGAACAAATTAATGGAAAAATTTGGAACATGAAGAACATTAGAAAGGGTAAGGCCAAGAGGAAGAGAGAGAATTCATTGACCAGCTATGGAAGAGTATGATCCATCGGTTAGTCTCACCTTGTCTCTTCCAGAAAGAGGGTGATAGGTTTAAAAGTAAGAGAACGTACCAGTCATGTTTTGATGCTCCATAATCAATGATCCATGGAGAGTYAGGGGTGTGAGAAGCAACATGGAAAGCAGTGGCAGGGTTACCTGAGGTAGATGCAAATGAGGTTGAGAGAGGAGTATCCATCTGACGAATTGCTCTACCATAGAACTCTAAATGGTCACGGAAGGAATTCATAATGTCCTCCCTCGGGTCAGGTCCAGTGAGATGTGTCTGAGTCACAGTAGAAATGGGGGGCTGATTCTCCCGAGTAGCCATGTTGGCCATGTGATGTTTCTTTGTATTTTGCTGTCCGTACTTCTTATTCACCTCTGAACCTTGCTTCTTAGTCAGATCTTGAGCCAAATTGGTTTCCCATGAAGATCCCAAYAGGTATCTTTGGTGTGTCGGGGTTTCTGGCAATGAGTGCACCACAATTTTTCCTTATCTTCTGTTTTTTTCTGGAGATCTCCTTTCCGGGAAGAAGATCCCACACCAGTAGATACACCTCCTTTTGCAACTAACACAATAGCATCCCCACSAGGGYTGTTCATCAAATTTCTCCTGCTTTCTTCAGATTGTACAAGAGCATAGACTTCYTGAACAGAAGGGAGATCCTTAGAGCTGAGAATCTGAACCCTGATAGATTCATACATAGGATTCAGACCATGTAAGAATGCAAACACCCTTTGCTGGGAGACAAGCTGTTTGWAVTTCTTAGCATCCTCATCACACTTCCAATCCACACTCTGGTAGTGATCCAACTCCTTCCAGACAGATGTTAAGTCAGAGTAATAGACCGATAAACACCTCTCCCCCTGTCTACAAGTAGAAGATGCTGCCTGTAGTTGATAAATGTTGGCATAGTGTCGCAATTCTGAATATGTAGACTTTGCTTGTTCCCAGATTCCATTCGCTGTTTCAGCCCACATGAAATTCTTCCTGATTTGAGGTTGCATGGGCACCAAGAGCCAGGACATAACAATACTGTTTTCCTGATTCCATCTATCATATTCAGCACTCCCGGATGATGGTTCTTTTATCCTTCCATTAATATAGCCTATCTTCCCCCTTGCAGTGATGTATAATTTGATCCCTCTTGACCACTCCAGGTAATTTAAACCATCAAGAGGGACAACAGCCATGGGAAAGGATAGGTCACCCCCACCCATTCCATTTAGCATTGAGGAAACTCCAGATGTGGCTGAATCTTCACTGCCCATGATATCTGAATAAAAAATTGAAACAACAAAAAAAAAGGCACAGTCGTACAAGACTATTTCAGAGATAGGTCCTTCTGACCACCGGTTTCACTGAGAACAAAAGAAAGAGCACTGCTGTTGCAGTACAAGAATAGGTCCTTCTGACCTACAGCTTCACTGAGAACAAATAACAAACTGAACATTGTTGTTGCAGTACTGAAACAGGTCTTTCTGACCTACGGTTTCACTGAAACAAGTCTGCACACTGTTGTTGCAGTACAAGAACAGGTCTAAATGACCTACTTAGTAGGGCTTAATAAGATTGATGTTGAGCAGACAATTAGTCGGCTAAAAYAGACCATCAACAGTCCACAATACCAACAACAAAAAAGTTTGAATACAGTTACTATGTTAAGGAATACAGTCACCTAACAGTAGGGCAGCCGAACAGACAATAGTAGGGTAGCCGAACAGTCATCAAACAGTTCAGCAAACAATAGGCATCCGAACAGACAAGGATGATAGTCCACAAACAGTAGGCATCAAACAGTTCATCAGTTCATCAGTCGAACAGACAACAGTAGGGTAGCCAAACAGTTCAGCAAACAACAGGCATCCGAACAGACAAGGATGATAGTACCTCTTTTAGTTTCAGATGATAGTCTCCCTTATGGTAAACTAGAACTCCTTGACTGTAAACCAGAGCTCCTTCTACGAATCCTCAAACAATAGGCAGCCGAACAGAAGATGAGCAATTTCTGAATATAGAACACCCTCTACGAACTGCAAACAACAGTCTCTCTACAGTCGAGCAGATAGGAGCAATTTCTGGGCTGGAAGACGAAAAGACTCTGTAACTTCTGGGTCGAACTGGCTTCACCAGATCAAGAGTTCGATTGGAAACAGCACTGGATGCAACAGTAGTTAGCTTGACACCACCCTTTAGGCCTGGACGACTTGCTCTGATACCATGTTGAGCAAGAGCAAGTGAAAAGGGGAGAGGAGAAGAGATAAGAGAGATGAGTCGAGTGACTGAAAGCCCTCCAGAACATAGGGGGCGAAAGAATGATTTTATTATTTATACTAGTACAGTCGAACAATATAAACAGAGGAGAAATTACAATAGTACCCTTATGGTACTAAATCTGAATACATAAACAACTGACAACAGGTGTGATTAAATATCAACCTTATTTAACTATTTATTACTTAATATGAATACTTTAAATGAGGGAAAGTGGATATAGATTGGAGGGGATGCATTTTAGGAATTGATTTGGGAGTGGAGCAACATGATACTTTCCTATTGGTTTAAATGAGATACCTTAGGAGAGAGAGTATAGGAATATTTTTAGGTAGTTGGGTGACATGGCTTAATGAGAGTGGTGGGAAGGGGAGAGGAGAGAAAGTCAAAGAGAATGCAGGGTGGGGATAAAAGAGCAAGGAGAGGCATGGTGACGGGGACCCATGCGATGTAGAGGCTTTGTTAAGAGAAAGTTAAACAATAGAAATACATAAGAGTATATAATTGTTTTACATAAGAGTATATAATATTAAATAGTTATTTTATTTAGATATTTTTAATGTTTTATTTAAGACTTTTAGTTCTTGAAATATTTAAATAATGTTTTATTTTTTTAATGTTAATTTTTTATTATTTGAGTAACATTTAAATTGAATAATTTGTAAAATTATAATTTATATTGTTACTACATAATTTCATGATGAATTTTGCAAAAGTATTGAATTATTAATAATATGAATACTATTAAATCTATTAATTTTTTGTGTTTTGAATAAATATTTTAAATTTAGTATATAATTTTGTTATAACATTTAAATAGTTTTGAATTTTTTTTTAATTGAAACTTTCTTTAGATAGATATAGATAAAAAGTGGGGGAGAGGTTAAATAGGATTTAGTGATAGCTTAGGAGGCTATCTCTCTACTAAATTAGAGATAATTTAAGAGATAAATAGGAGTTAGAGATAATTTAGGAGATAAATAGGAATTAGAGACAATTTAGGAGGAAGTGGGTGAAAGTGGTGCCACTTGGCTAAACATTAGGAATGCAAATCCCTCTTTCTTTATGGTTATTAGAAATAGTTAAGCATATGTGATTTCCTTATTGGTTTAATGGGTAATTATGTGGAATTAGAAAAATAAAAAATTCAAAAAAACAGAAAATTAGGAAGGGGGTTTGAAGCAAGGAGAGGTATGGTGACATGGAAGCGTGGAACAATAACATAGAAATAGATAGAGAGAGAGAGAGAGAGATAGATAGATATGCATATTATAGATAATGTATATGTTATTTTATATTACATAGAAATAGGGCATTCAATGGGTCAGGTTCAACCCGACAGAACCAATGTTCATGAATCGATTAGGTTGGTTATGGTTCTAGGAATCAGAACCGATGAGTTGACTTTGGTTCTGGATATATTGTCCCAATTATTATCGGTTTGGAACTGGTTCCACCTAGTCCTAAACTATGGACTATGGCCTATCAACCTATAACATTCTTAAAATGGTTAATAGCGGGAGGGCCCATGCTTCGCAGGGGCTAATGGCAACCATGTGAATTAAAGATAGTCGGGCCATATGTGGGATCAGTTGGGTGCACATGGTTGCTATATCTCTTCTTGTTTGAGTAGGTAGAGAACAAACCTAGTATTTGAGTGATCAGTCAAAGAAGCACATTTTATGATGATGGGGTGGTCGTGGACTCTAGTGGGAAGCGCAAGGGCTCATGGCAGCCGTGTGAATTTAAGATAATCAGGCCAGATGTGGGACTAGTTTGGTCACATGGTTGCTATATATTTTCTTGTTTGAGTTGGTAGAGAATGAGCAACCTCATTAGCAAGGTGAGATACAACACCTCTAGCAATATGTTCTAGGAGTGCAACTTGGACAAGCTTGGGTTTAGCATTTCTTTATTAAGAAATGCTCTATATTTTTCTGATTTATTTAGAATATAAGCAGGAATCTTTTGATATATGATTTTGTAAGTAGTCATGGGAATTGATATATTTTCTTTTTTTCTTTGTTTTAATTTGTGTTTATTATTATAGTTATAGAGAAGAACATGACCAGGGGTATACTCTTAGGCATTAGCCTAACTCCCAACCAATGAGGAAACATCAATGGAAACGTGGAGCAATAACTTCAAAAAACAAAAAAAAAAAAAAACCAATTCATTCAAAACCCTTTTGTCCCACTAAGGTCCCTAAACTAAATCAAATAAGCAAGTCTTTGTTTTAATCCAAATATGGAGGACAGAGACAGATCATAGAAGGAAGAGGCAGAGAAAGAAAACCAAAATGTCTTTGTTCGCATATGCCAAGCCCATCTTCATTTGTATGGGTGTACATTGTCTTATTTTCCTATTTATGCAGGAAAACATTCTCTTCATCTTGTTTGCTCTGCTATCTTGATAAATGTTTTCAAAAACTGGACTAGACCACCAAGTTGAACCAGAAAAGCAGGAATCAAACAAGCTAGTAGATTGCACTGGGAATCAGATAGCTTTCTAGTTCAATTTGATCAGGTTTTCAAAATTAAGGGCTCTTCCCTATGACTTGATCACCACTCTCTGTAGGTAGTCATTGTGTTTGACGCTTTGGAGTTGTGTTATGTTTTAGTGAATTGTTATACAGGAGATCTCTGCAAACATCTTTTCTATGCTTTCTCTGATATTTCTCTACCTCCTAGTTTAATCTTTTCATAGTAGTATGTAATTTTCTAACACAACAATTATTCTTCCTTTTTTCCCTTATCTTGGATTTTCTTCTAATTTATACTGCTAGATTCCCTTTTCTTTATTTCCATGATTGACCTTTGACGCTCACCAACTATATTTTTTCATCCCAATTCTCCATATAAAAATAACCAATACCTGTCTCAAAACCATAATTTTGTTGTTGTGTCTAAGTTGGTTTGGCATCACGGTATACGTATTTGATCTTTGTGTTATTGCGTATCTTGTAAAATTCCCTTTGCGCCAATGTATTTTTGGGTGGTTAATATCCTATTTTGGGATAAACATAACACATTTTTCTTCTTTCATTCTTTCAACTATATTCTTATTTGCATATTGATTAAAAGAATACAACTTCAGAATTAAATAATCCATGCTTGTTTCAGTTCCACAAACTTAAATGAATCAGGCTTTCACCTATAATCAACATTTCTTTGCAATATCAAGTTTCAAACACTCTTCAAAATGCCCCAGAAAATGATACATTTCCACAATTTGCAAGGGAATGAGGAGTTCAATAACCTGTAACTATAACTATCAAAGATCAAGGAATCAAATGACAAGAAATATAACAAACAAAAGCCATCAATATTTAAATATGAAAGATAAACCAGTTCCAACTGATGCAAAGAAAAAGCAACCTCAAGATTCACAAAAACAGTGCTAAGAAAAGTAAAACAAAAGAAAGAAAGACTATACATTAACACTTGTATAAACCAAGATAGACAACATTAACAGGACTCTAAATATCTACTACGGAAATTTAATTTGTTTACAACATCATACTAGAAACTAGAAGTGTTGATCTTTGTCAGAAGTCAAGAAATCGGTATCTACAACAACAGGTTATTTCAGAAGTACCTTCCTAATAATGCTACGAGTATCATAAGCCAGGCGAGCATCCACTTCAGTCGACACCCTCACCTCCAACATTAACTAAAGCCTGTGATCCAATAATGCTTTCCCATCAACATAGCCAAACCAAAATTAGAAACCCTTCCAGAATTTGGTCTCAATTTAATGGACAAAACAAACCTTGTTAAAGAAGTAGGACATTCGAACGCCAGGAAGAATAAAACAGAGAGACAGAGAGATGGGAAGAGCGGCGAAGAGAGGAAGAAGGGAGAAACATCATCGAAAAAGAAAAATAAAAAAACATAGAGAAAGAAAAATAGAAAAGCATAGACTGAGAAAAAGCGAAGAGAGAGGGAGAGAAAGAGAAGTGTGCGCTGTGTTCATTGTTTCAGGCTTCTCCTTGCTCTCTCTGGCAAAAACCAAAATCCATCCATCGAAATACTAGAATCCACGACCACCCCATCATCATAAAATGTGCTTCTTTGCCTGATCACTCAAATACCAACAAACCCTCATCTCCTTCAACGGTCCTGAAGAACCGCCGCCCCGCCGATGAGAACATCCATGACAAAGCTCGTCGCCACAACTCCACCCACAAATATGGCTTCTCTGCCAAATACGTCCCATTCAACGCCGATTCCGACTCCACTGAATGCATTTGACCTCTTTCAGGGTACAACCTGACAACAACTATTAGTAGAAGAAAGGAGAAATAGGAAGAATGTAGTGGAAGAACGAAGAGAGAGAGAGTGAGAGAGGAAAGCGTAGAAAGAGAAAGATGGACACGAATATGGAACTGCAAAATGAAGAACGAAGAGAGAGGGATATCATTACACGTATCAAAGCAATACTTTTAGGTGAATTGCACACTTGCAAACTTGCTTATTTATGAAATTTAATTTTTTATTAATTAATTTTAAAATTTCAATAACATAATTATTATTAAATTTAATTGGATATTAAATTAATATAATAAGAATTTAAGATTGCAAAATATAATTGGTATCTATTTGTCTAAATTCGAATTAAGAATCAATTTATTTGGGCAAGTTTAAATCCAATCTAAGCAATATTTCTAGGTGGGGAAAATTCCCGATCAGTACCCTGTACTTTAATTCGAGTGACAAATTGTCACTCAAACCAAAATACAGAGTACTAATCGGGGATTTTCCCATTCTAAGTAAAATATTTTAAAAAATTCGACTCTCACATGAGACAAGGTTGGGGGTTGTGACCTTATGGGTATGGGGAAATCAGAAATTAACATAAACTACCCTCATCCGTAGGCCCTAACATCTGATGCTTATGATTTTAAAATTAAAAAGAAACAAAGAAAACGAGTGCTTTATAACTTGGTTGGGGTGTTCATAGTTTAACCAATCCATCAGGAATATATGATATATATTAAAAATATATATGTACCAATCATTTCAATTAACAATTGATCTTTTTAGGTTAATCGAAACCAAAAGCATTACAATTGGAGTTGTAAATTGGACCATTCAAGGGGTTGATAGCATTAATGCTGAAACATTTTGCAAATTGTTGGAAGATGCAGAACAAGAACTATATCTTGGATGTAAAAAGCAGTCAAAGCTATCATTCCTCATCAAGTTATTTCACATAAAGTGTATGAGTGGTTGGCCTGACAAGTCATTCAACTTATTGGTTGAGTTGTTAAAAGATAGTAAACGCCTAGAAAGTTCTCGGCAATTTTTTCTTAGATCTAGTATTTGAAGGGATTTAATGCTAAGAACCCATCGTACAGTCACCGGCGACCAATGGTAAGCCATCCTAATCGTATATCCTCCACTGTTTCTGGTTTACTTTAGAATTTTTGTGCAATATATTGCTGAAAATCGATTTTTTTTTTCGGTTTTCAGAGATAAAAACTGAAAATGTTGTGATTATTATATGTGTATTAGTTGTGTAATGATGTGTTTGAACAACTACTAATTTTTTGTTGAACATTATTCAAATAATATGCACTTGCTGAATTCTTTATGTTATTTATTTTCCATAATCCATTCTTTCTTTTTTCTTGATTATTAATATGAATAATTGGTGATATCATATTTCTTTTAAATTTTTATTGCACATTTGTGATGTTCTTCCATTTTATTGCATATTTGTGTTATATTCTTGCATTTTTTATTTTTTTGCTTAATCCAAATTTTGATTTATTTATTATTATTATTATGAATAATTGGTGATATCATTTTTTTTTAATTTTTATTGCACATTTGGGGGAGCTTCCGGGCTATGTGGACTCCCGAACTACACAAAATTTGGGTGGATTTATGTTTGCAACAAGTATTGGCCGACCACCGAATCAATACTACCATGGATAGGCAAGGATGGGCAACTATGACTTTAGAGTTCAACTGGATTACGAGAAAAAGCTATACCCAAAAACAAATGAAGAATAATTGGGACACAGTAAAGAATTAATGGAAGATATTCCATAAATTGTCTACTTATACTAATTCGGGTTGGGATCTTGTAAAAAACATTCACTATTGGGGATGACTTTTGGAAAGATTACCTGAAGGTATATGTTGTATTTGGCATTTTTGTAAAATAAAAATATAGATTAATCATTTTGTTAGGCAAAAACTTACATATATCCTTCTGTGATAGATATATCCTAATGCAGCATAGTTTAGACACAAGGGTCCTCCCTATGCAGCGGACTTAGAAATCATATTTGGTGGCATGATTGGCCACAGTTACGATAGTTGGGCACCAAACGAGGGTGTACAATCGGAGGTGGTGCCTTTAACACAACTAGCTCTGAATGATGACCATATGCATAATGAAGTACACCATGAGTCACAAACACCAATTGAGGCATCCGAAAAAATACAGGAACTTGGAATAGAACCAATTAGCACTCTTCCACATAGAATTATCCTTAGAGTCATGGGCAAGAATAACACCTCTTCTAGGAGAAAAAAGACAATGAGGATGTACGGATTAATAAAACCTGGAAATAATTGCCTCTACATTTGAACTAAAAATTGCTCATAGGGATACCAAAGATATGAGGCTAGTCTCTATAGAATAGTACATGAAACTCCATAGTGAAATCCCTAAGATTAAGGAGGGGGTCCTTTGTTCATGTTTACTAGTCTTCAATTCATGAAGGTCAAATTCCATGACTTGTTTATTACAATTGGGTCTCTGACCTTACATCTAAAGATGATTAAAGAGTTATACGAGCATTCTATGAGAGAATATTACATGTTTATCTCTTTGTATTTTAGAAGTATTATCATTGGACTTAATTTACTTCGTTTATGTCTAAAGATGATTAAAGAGTTATACGAGCATTATGAGAGAAAGTGATACATGTTTATCTCTTTGTGGTTTTTTTTATCATTATGCTTTGTGAGGTTGATTACTCTTCATTTTGTTAACTATGTTTTAGAAGTATTAACGTTGGACTTAATTTACTTTACATTTTAATCGTATGTTGGACTTACCTTTTAAGCATTATGCTTTCCTTTTTATGTTTTTTTTTTGTGTTTTTTAAATTGCATGATAGTGTAAGCAATTGATACCGACAAGGTAACCAAAATAGAAACTGAGGTAGTATCGAATACGGAGTCTCGATCCGATATTATCTTGTCTTACAATGGAGTGATGTACACCAACGACGAGATTGAATGCATTGTGGATGTTACACCTGCCATGGAAGAGTATTACTATGATATTTGGGTTCACAAAGAACCTAAACATACCATGGACTGCATTGGTGTGGTGTATACAAAATTTTTCCTCAAAGGGCACGATGACCGACTGTACGAACTTTGCCATTGGACAAGAATGTGTTTATATGTGTATGCAATACGTTGAAAGAGTGTACCTCATTGAAAACAGTTAGGATGTTTTAATGGAGGAATAATTAAGCATTTTCCTTCATGTTGTTGGATATAACGAGAGGAATCAGATGATGCTAGAACAATTCCAACATTCTAGCAAAACGATTAGTCTTTTTTTTAATAACATATTGACGGCGATGGTTAAACTTTTGTACTCAATAATATGCCCCCTAACTTCAACATTGTCCATTTGCACATCAGGCATATTCCAAAATACTGGTCATACTTTAAGGTAACATTTGCATACTATGAACCCCTTTTATAACCACATGATAGATGAATATCGAGTTCAATTGAGTTTTTTTTTGTAAAACTACATAGGGGTTATTGATGGGACACACATTATTATTATTATTATTATTATTGTTGTTGTTGTTGTTGTTGTTGTCATTGTTTTTATAATTAATTTTTCTATTAATGGCATGTGTGGGCCCACATGGATTCTCATGTGGCTCAACATAGTGATGTGGCAAGCATAATGTTGTGATAGCATGTTCGACAAAACTAAAATATTTGAATCTTATGCTTGCTCACTTCAAACTCATTATCCATGTGTTTTAGATGTCAAAGAACCATCTTCATGCAACATCACAATCCCTTCACATTATCCTAAAACCAAAGAAACCTTAATCTATCGCTACATCCACGGAATGAAGCTCGAAGACTGTTAGAGAGTAGCAAAAGATTATAGAAATTTAGCAATTATATATCTTACACCACTCAAGCCATATGATCATCTTCAACATCCTCTTGTAATAATTGAGGTTCTCCAGTTAGCTTAGAGTAATATTTAAGGAATTCAAGAGAAGCCAGGAAACATGTAAGGAGGTTTATCACCTTTCTCAATTTGATTTTGTAATCATGCTTTAGATATGCCTGTGTGCTCCAATCTCATTTAATCTTTTCTATATGTTTTCTTTCATGATAATATGATAGGAAAAATTAGTAGTGAAGTTTAGAATTGTTATTCTTGTTTTTTAGTTCAATCATCATTCATAGGATCGACATATGTTAAATTTTATGTTCATCGTATATTCTCTAGATCCTTTTTTTGTTTACTTTTTTTTAATTAAACAACACCATCATCTTTTGCATTCACCTATAAAATGGGTTATACTAAGTTTGTGTTTTCATATGCTAGGATAATTGGGGTCAGTAGGCTGATAGCATTAGGAGTAGTTGGTCTATTTAGAAAACTATATCACTATAAACATTACATGTTGCATATAGTAAACTTAGCTACATCCAAGTGGATCATATTCCAATTTTGTAATTCAACGACCTATGTTGACTTCCCATCATTTTCCCTTAAGTTCAGTCAATTATACCACCTTGTAAATTCTCGTCATTAACGTATTTAGTTGCATTAGTCTTCTTTTATTTGTATTTGCATTAGTTGAGTAGATTAAACATTCCAATCTATTTTGCACCTAAAAGTCTCCTTATTAAGCCCCTCTTTAGCACACATTTTTTAGTAACATACTTACTATTTCAGCATAAATTTTTTGCACCTTTTTTTTAATCTCTCATTCATCTTGCAATAGTTAGTTTTTTTCTAGGCTTACTATCTTTCTAGAATCAATCCTCACATAGATTCTTTTAGAGTTATGCCAAGAATATGTTAATTAATTGTTCAAGTATTCTCTTTGTTTATTTCTAGTCTTTTCTCTTAATAAATAAAATAATTGCTTTCATTTTGTTTAAGACAAAAAATTATGAAAATGTTCCTTAAAACTTTCGTAAAGTAGATGTCAGTTTAACTAGGCATATATGGGGTGCCTAACACCTTTTTACACCCTAACTTGGTTCCTGGACTCTAAGAATCCCTATTCATTGGACTACAAGTTACCAAGAAAACAAATTGATTTTCTAAAAAAATCACGGGTTTTGCTAAATTCTCAATTCCCAAAAATTTAGGTGGCGACTCCATATTCCATGTTTTGTCTCCCGCCAAGTCAAGTAGCCATAGATGGAGATTCTACTAAGAACTTTCTAAGAGGACTGAACTTGAAACATTGAGTTTCAATGATTATTTTCCAACTTTTGTGGTTCACTTGGGTTGCACACACTTCACATATATTGCATTGCATTTTATCCTTCTGGCTCAATTATAGATAGTCCCTAGTGTAATTGCTTAAGCATAACCATCTTAAAAAGAGGAGAACCCTTTTCTCTTAGCTTTGGTATATCCAACCACCACTTGAATAAGGTTGGAGGCTCTAGATTAACAAGGTGAGACCTCAACAACGTACCCAAGCTCAGTCTTGTGGTATATGGGTAGCTTGATCCAATTGAGGTTCCATATACCCATTAAGAGAGCCTATCGAAACAAATCCAAGCCATTGCATATAAAGCCTTAGAAATCTCCCTAAGTGCAAAAGTTAAAATGGAACACCAGAACATTGGAGTCCACTCTACAACAATGTAAGGGACTCCCTAAATCAAGATTCCCCAAGTGCAAAAAATAAAAAATAAAAACTCATGCATACAACATATTTTGGTGGTCACATGTATTTTTACATTTGGTTTCTTAATGAGACCTAACAAATAGGGCTATATGACTATACATCACAAAACAATAAATACATAAACATATAAATAAAAAAGACTACATATCCATACTTGAAACTTTGTAAATATAGTTACAAAATTTCAATACAGTCATTGTGTGGTCTGTCGTGTTATTTTACCTAATGTTCATAAGCACCGGAATCTTCATTGCAAACCTATCGAAACATAAAACAATAATAGGTGGCACACCTGAGTGTATTACGAACAATCTAATTAACCTTATTCCATAATATTTGTTCTTCAATTTACCATTGATTAACTCCAATTGTGTCCTACAGTAGTTAACATATGACATAAAATCACTGCATGATTAGGCACAATAACATATAATTCATAGCCTTATCAAAAGAATATGTACCGACGAAAAATTAAATCTTGAGAACCTAGACAAATAGTCCATATACTTTAGGACAAACACAATACAGTCATCACCACTACGAACAGACCATTAACACCCATATTTAGCGATGGATTCAATAGACACTTTACTGCAAACATGTTGCGGAGATGGGTAACAACACATACCCTTTCTACTTAGGAGACCAAACAACGGGCTCATAAGGCCACCCACCAATCCCATTTATAATTGCACCCAATGTCAACCTATAAAATTGTTGTTATTTTTACCAGCATACAAATCCATGTTAATGAAAGCTCTAACAATTCAAACAGATGACACTTAGACAACGAGGAAGTTGCATATCATTCTGTTTTCAAAGTGCATTTAAAAAACATCGTTCAATGAGTTATAAGAATGAATTTTCTTCTCCACAAGTAGATTTGTTCATGGGGAAGAACACCTTCTATACACATTTCTTCCACAGCATCAATTACTAAGAGTTACTAGTGAGAGTGCTCATTAATGGGGAAAAACACCTTCTATACACGTTTCTTCCCAATAGGTGCCAACTAACGATCCAACTTCCTTGCCATTCCAATATTTGCATACCCTTAAAATATAAAAGCAAAAATGACAATAAGTACTTCATCATATATATATATATATATTTATATATATATATATATATATATATGCATACATAAATATATACGTATACATGCATATACATGTAACTGTCGCACAAATATTCGATATTTGAATCCATATTCAACCTGTAATAATGTAGGCACGTAGTGAAATTTTATTGTGTTGTGCCTCCTCATCTTAAGTAGGTTGGCATATGCATCAATGACCTATTCCAAATGGGCAAGGATGGTCGATTAAGTTTTGAAAGACAAGCATAAATATCAGTCATTACAGCCTACTTTATAAAGGATAAGGAAAAAGACATTAGTGCTTACCTCCTCAGATAACTATCCATCCATTTTAAAAATGGAGAGGAAGTTAATTTCACATAGGGAAAGATTGTCAATCTTCCACATGTATGCATCCCTATCTAACATACACAAGGTTAAGCATAATCATGGCGTGGGTGCATGACTTATGTAAATGAAACATATTGCATTATTACCTCCTAATGTTCTTGTACAAAAATTCCTACACCAATTCTAAGCCATTCGCAAATAACCAGTCTTTCTAAACAAACAATGCCCACATTGATGTGCCACTTTCAATCTATCACATTAAATGAATGGTATGAATAAACAATAAATTAATAATATTGCAAAAAATCTACATTCCATTTTACCTTGTTCTGTACCACTCAAGCAATGCGAGATGCAATGGCAAATTCTTTGGTCGCCTTCCCATCATCACCTAGGGGTCGACAATGAAGACAACACTACTAAGAAAACACTCTCTCTTTCCCAAATTGTGCTCCCATTTATATATGTTTATACCGTAAAATTGGGGCAAAACAATCTAACATGAAGCAAGAATGCTACGCCCAACTGACTTTGTGGGTGAGGCGAGATGTAAGCCAATAGCCAATGAGGTCATCTCATCGTCAAATCATGATACCTCATTTCCTCTATGTTTCATTCAGCTTATCAACAACATTTGTATGCCTAGGCCAAACATCAGGATCGATGCCGCTCACTACCAGTATTTCACGTATTTGATCAATCTTGTCCTACAATTAACCAATCTCTCTAGCATAGGAGTTTGCTTGATTGGCCATCTAGTTCAACTGCTTAAACTCAACTGATTCAACACATCGTAGACACACCTTACAGCACCAAAAGCATCCAACCAAATTACATGGGTAAATAAAGAAATAAAATTAAATAATTCTTCATAACTCTTATGCATAATTGCTCTATTTTAAAGTGAGATAACCCCTTCTTGGTGCACTACGCTTGGACCATCGTCAACCTATACAGTGGCAATAGGCAGGAGGGCCTATGTAACAAGGAAATTAAGAAGCATCAATATGAGTGAAAGCAAGCCATCCATATAGATAAACTTTATAAACAAAATCCAATTGCAGACTTAGAATGACTAAATCTTACAGCATCATAATACCCATATGAATCACCACCAACACCACCACATGGACTTCCCTTCTCTTGCCCATTTCCAACAGGTAATGGAATGATTTCTTACATGTACAAATTGCATGCGCACAAGTGACTCACGTGTGAACAAAATATTTTGATTACCTCCCCTAACAAACCAACTCCAAGCAACCCTAATTCATAATCTACTGGGTCAAGGTATCGACCACCAAAAAAACTATAGTCATAATTAGGGAAAGACCTAGATGAAGGCTAAAGCATTACAAATGATATTATGAACAAAATATACATGGCTTCATATATTACACTTACTATTCTGGCGGTTACTTTTGTTAAGAAGTTTGTACTATTGTTGCTCCAATTGTACCCCATATTGACCCATTTGAATAATCGTGGCTTACTAGTGGAGTCTACTAACTTAAACATTGTATTGTGCTCATACGACCAAGATTATAAGTGAATATTTCCAAAGATTTTACTTTATCAATGACAACAAAAAAACAAAATTGTTCCACACCATATAAATTGAAATAAAATAAGTATGAGAGATGCCAACATACACCGTCAAAGCAACAATACAACCAAACACACTACTTGAATATAGTCGTCAATCATCATTATTATGCTGACGAGCACCAATAACAACTCTATCAAGGGAATGTACTAGGAATTGATGCACACACCGCACCCATGAATAATCCTAAATGTCTATTAGGTCATTAACAAAATTCAACCAAATAGGGCTCACCCAAGGGCTCCCTTGAGGGAACAATACCAAACCAAAAAGATGTAATATAATCAACTTCACCACATCTACAATGACTTCCTATGACTCCATATGCATTAGATTCAAGACCTCCTCCACTAAAGTCAACAACAGTTGTTTTGAAGCATTAACAGTACCACCAAATAAGTAACAATGAAATCTAAGTTTTAGGAATCCATCCTTGTATCCACGGCTCATCCATGTAACCTCAGGCCCAATATGAGTGCAATGTCATGCTCCATAAATGGTATGGATTTACTACTCGGATTGAATGAGCAACTATTTGAATCCTAGAGCTGCACCAACTCAAAAATAAGCGCCTTATCAAATGTGACGTGTGGGATACATAAGAAGTGTCCAAACGGAGTGGCCTCCATTGCTTCAATGTGCTCTGGTCTTAAGGGCAACCTTGTAATAAGTTCCCTCAACCGTTTTGGGAAACACCTTTTGCCAATTCCCCTAGATGCCATTGTTTCAAAGCATTTTCCATTAGATAGTATATGCCCTTAGTTCCAATCAAATTGATGTGCAGATACATTTATTGTAAATGAATAAACGTATATTATTGTTTCATGTGATATTGGTATGTTTCTGTGAAATTATCCCTTAAATTGGATGCTTATGAAACTCGTGTTAGTTTAGAATGTTCTCAGGCATTGGATAGACTTAGCAAGTTTATCCTGCCAAGGCTAACACTAATATGCTACCAAAGAAGTTAGGGCAACTTGTGTTTGCTACTAGGGTTAGACCCAAAGAACATGCAGTGTGTGTTTGGTTGAAACACTGAATCCAGACCATTTTTTAGTTATGCCCTGAACCTTGGAGATTGACAAGAAAAACTAGAAAGTTACACATAATCCCTAGACTTAATTATGGTATTGCACTAGGTGTTGGATTAGGCTATCTTTGATATGCTAATCAGTGAGATCCATTGAGAGTCAAAACTTGTGTATGTTGGGTAGTGTGAGAATTCATCTAATTAAGTGATCATAGTGATAGGATTAGCCCCTTTGTTGGACAAAGTGAATGATAGGGCTTACACTCTCTCTAATAGAAACCTAACTGCCAGTAGTGGATTTCAACTCTGTTTGAAATTTGGTTTTGCAAAATATATTTATATGATATATATATATATTATGATTTATGAAAAATGTTTGCAAAAGGTTCTAATTCCCAGGATCCATCTAATCAGAGAGTGTGACACTGTACCTTGCAGCCAGGGGAGAGGTCCTTCCCTATCAGGCAGTGTTTGATTATTATGGGCCGAGATGTTAAGTGTAGAGACCAATAAGGAATGATTACTTGATGGGCTTTATCTTACTTAAGTCCATTATCCTTGTGTCTTCATAGGATGACTGAATTCAAGGATCATTTAAGTGTAAATATTGGGCCCGAATTCAAATAGTGAATTCGGCCAAGCCTTTTCATAGAAGCTCGGTCGAACCCATGTAGACTTATGGGAGGTCATTGTGGGGTCCCACGTAATACAAATCAAGCCTAAATTGTCTATGCAACACCCTTGGGTCATGGGCTTTATAGATGATGGGCCTAAGGCCCATAATTAATACGATTAATTTAGTTGTCACATTACAACTTAAGTTGCTATGTGACTTGGGACGAATTTAGGTTTGGATCTGGGTATGAAGCACCTAATCTTACAAGAAGATAAGGTACATCTCTAAATAGAGTCCATATCTGATTTAGATCTGTATTATCACCTAAGTAGATTAGGAAATAGCTCCATAAGATATTATAAAAAAGGAGGGGCGGACCAGTTCAAGACAACTTCATATTTTTGTATTTTTGGTTCTCTTTGCACCCTTTTGTCTCCTAGTTTTTTCCTAGTTCGACATCAGCTATCTGGGACTGATTTAGATCAATTTTTCTCTAAATTTTGCAAGAAAAACTCAGGGGGTATTAGGCTCATAATCCTCAATTCGATCCAAGCAGTCGGATCTCAATTTTGCAGAAAACTGTGTTGTTGAACCGGTTTTAGGAATACATTGCGCCATCTTCAATGGATGTTGGTTTTAGGACTGATTTGGGCGTGAATTTTCACCTTGGAATCTGCATTTTTGGTATCCGTATAAGGCATAGATCTCCCTCTTTGGTTGGTTTCAAATGTGGTATGGTTTAGTGTAAGACTGAACCTGAAAATTGTAGTTTTTTTAACATAGGTAATTCAATTCCCAAAATGGTTTGGCCATCCATATGATGAATCCTAACCCTTCCAACATTCCCTAACACACATAGATAATTGTAAATCTATACAACAATTTATAACCAAATAGATACATATTTCTTTTAATTTGGTTGTACATATTTAATGCCCTCTCTCCAGCTACGTCGACACCACGGGTAAAAGAAGAGCACGATTAAGGAGTGTCCTATACAGACAAGGAAGCGAACTCCGTTGGGGAAAAGGAAACTTCCCAAAGACCTCGGTCGAGGATCTCATCCCAATAACTTAGAAACCTTATCCATGTAGGGCACGAACACTCAACTATAAAAAGGTACTCCCCGCTCAAGGTAAGTGACTTTTTTGGAAGAACATTCTCTAAATATCCCTACATTATCTCTTCAACTCAGACCAACATTATTCTAACCTGCCCAGCCTGACCACTTCCTTCTCTATTCAACTAGCTTGAGCATCGGAGTACATACCCAGGGAATAACTCCTCGAGCCTTTCACCCTTCTCCTAGTTGCAGATCCTAGTGCATGGCTTTGTCCTCCCACCTCGGCTTCATCCAACTGGCGGGATTATCTGATTGTGTCCTCAGTTCGGAACACATAGGATCAGGCAACATCAGATTGGCGCCATTTGCGGGAACCATATGAAAAGTTGTTTCCCAACCATCCTTCCACGCACTTAAGACAACCATGCCTAAAAACACATCCGACTGCTCTGGAGCATGTTCCCCATCTCTAGGATCTCGCTCATTCCGCAACTCTCCACCCCGAGATCCCCAACATCAGGCTGCGGCCGACCCTGCACAGTTCCAAGCCATGCTGCAAAAAGTCAACTGCATCCTACCCATGATGGAGACATTGGGGCAACCAACTCAAGCCCCAGGCTACTCGCCCTACCACGCAGGTGCCTACTACAGTCGATCCTCATGCCGAGGACCCTAAAAGGCACCACATGGACAGACACAAGACCCAGACCGACCCTAAACAACCACAACCATCCTGAAGATCCAACTCTCCAGCCTGGCCTCATGCACATGACACCCACAACAAATCTCATCACTCCGCTCGAGTGCCGATAAAAGAACGGCTCGGTCAACGTCTGCACCAACCGCCAATCTCGATAGCTGAATCCAATTCAGTCTGAAATCAACTTGTAGTACCAAAAGGGGAAAGGTCCACGAACATGGTCCCAGCTGACAGAGACACCGAGATCCGAGAGCTAAAAGAGAGCCTAGCCAAACTAGAGCACATCCAAGTAGACAGAAGCACAACTCACCCAACGGCACGACCCCTAGAACAACATTGTAGTCAGGTCGCAAAGGAACCCATCTTTGTCTACGAGATCATTTATAAACTCCCTTCAGCTGGATGGCAACCCCCTCAGTTTGAAAAATACGATGGAGCATCAGAACCAAATGATCACATTCAGGGGTTCAAAGCCATAATGATGTTATATGGCTCTTCCAAAGGCCTCATGTGCAAGGCCTTTGTCGTTACTCCAAGGAGTCACCAAGACATAGTACACTTCCCTTCCTCCGCGATCCATCTCCTATTGTGTACAAATGGGGATACAATTCCTAGCGCAATTCACTGCTAGCCAGAGACATTAGAAGATGTCGGCCAGCCTCACGCAAGTGCAACAAAGAAAAGGAGAAACTTTAAGAGAGTATTTGATGATGTTCAATGCCAAAGCCCTCCTGGTCTAAGCCCTAAACTAGCCTACGGCAGTGACGGCCATCATGAGTGGACTATGCTCCTCGATGTTCAGCTTCTCATTGATAAA
>NW_010729323.1:453212-471212 GCF_000365185.1 Nelumbo nucifera
GAACCCATGTGGCTGATGTGTAGATCAATGTTTGAGTCCCACGCCATACAAGGAAGCCCAACTGGGCAGCAGATTGGAAGCCTAAGTGAGCACATAACCTTATTGGGCCTAAAGCCCATTTTGAACTTGGTTGATTTGATCAGTTAAATAAGGGGCGAATTCTGAGATTAAATTAGCAGATGGGATTGGGTCATAACCCTATCCACTCAGAGAGTCCATTCAGATCTGGAAACCTCCTAATAGGATTAGGAAGAGGCTGATCTAATCTGCAGATAAGATAAGGGTTTACCCTTATCACTTAAAGGGAATTCTAATCCAAATATGATTCAGATTAGGAACTCCTAATGGGTTTAGGAGCTTATCCCTTTAAGCTTATAAAAGGAGGAGGGGGCGGCAGCCTTTAGAAGACACATATTCACATCCTCTTCAAAGATGAAATCACAGAAGAAAGAATTTAGCAACCTTGCGAAAATTCTTTTTTGCCGCCTCCTTCCTATTGCCGCCTCACCTGCCAGTTCGACCTCTAATTAAGTGGGAGAAATCAAGATTGGATCTTGATATCAGTTTCTTGTGAAGGGACTGATAGAAAGCTGTTCTCACGTGCCGTCCTGCTGATTCTTGCGAAGGATCAGGTTCTTGGGAAGAACACTGCTAACTTTGCTCCATCATGCACTGCGTCATATTCAGTGGGAGCAGTTTTTGGTTTCTTCCTTGGGCGTGAAGGCCTCCATTGGGAGATACTGTTTCTCCGTATCAGGTATATCCCTCTCCTACTGCTTCTGTTCAGATTTGGTTCGATTCTTGGTTCAAGATTGATCATTGAAAATATGATTTTTCTAAAATAGAGAATTCGATTCCCAATAGGATGGAGAGAAATTTTTGAAATTTGCCCATTCTATTTCGCAAGATTCGGGCGTCCATACGATGGATATCTCATCCCATCATCTAGGACATGGACACTCAACCATAAATAGGTACTCCCCGCTCAAGGTAAGGGACTCTTTTGGAAGAACTTTCTCTAAGTATCCCTACATTATCTCTTCAACTCAGACCAACATTATTCCAACCTGCTTGGCCTAACCACTTTCTTCCCTATTCAACTGACTTGAGCGTCGGAGTACCTACCCAGGGAATAACTCATCGGACCTCTAACCCTTCTCCTAGTTGCATATCCTAGTGCATGGCTTCGTCCTTCCACCTCGGCTTTGTCGAATTAACAAAATTATTTGATTGTCCTCGATTCAGAACACCTCAGATCGAACAACATAAAAAATGAAAGTCAATCGCGTGGAAAAGAGATATTTCTGCTCCGTTGGTTTGCGTCGGCGCAAAGTTATGGACGAGGTGCTTTGTATATTTTCTGACAAGTATAGGTTGTTTGATGAAGGTGAGAATGAAAGTGAGAGTGGATAAAAGAAAGAGGGAAGGGAAATTATAGCTCATGAGAGAAAAGGGCATTTTAGGGATTTCATAATATAGGGTGAGGTGACATTACTCGAAGGGCATTTTAGGTATTTTGTGTCACTTGTGTGACGTGCCATTCCAAGAGGTGGACCACTATAGTGAATTGAAATTTGTTATTCCCATCATGAATTTGGGATATTTCAATTTAAGTATATTGCTTCTACCGATAAATATTTCTATCGTGGCCTGGCATGTAAATTCCTCTTTTTCTGGGTTGGATCTATTAAATGGATGCAACACAAAAAAAGGGGAAAATTCCCTATTAGTACCTTATACTTTGTGCCTAGTGCCACTTTGGTTTTCAAAGTTTAAAATGTGAGAATTAAGCACCTGGACTTTCAAAACATGTCAATCTAGTACTTGTCATTAATCAACTATAACCAGCCATTGAATACCTTTCAAAAAAACACAAATGTGCTTCGAGTGTCATCTAATTTTCTTTATTAACCATCTAAACATTGACGAAAAAATAACAATTCTAAATCCTTGTCTCTTATATTCAAGAAAATTAGAGTCTAGAATGCGTACTAAGACGTGACCCCAACTTTCTTAAATAGAAGAAGAATTGTTAATTTTTGTATCAACGTTCGAATGGTTGATAAAGAAAATTAGATGACACTAAAAAGACATTTATGTCATTTTCAAAGGCATTTAACGGCTGATTAAATGTTGATTAACGATAAATACTGGATGGACACGTTTTGAAAAGTTCTGGATTGTTGCTTTTAAAGTTCGGAGAACAAAGTGGCAAGGAATTTTTCCAAAAACAAATTAATGAAACTGTTATTAATTTTGTGCATCTACACATATAAATAAAGAAAGAGATACAAGGACGAGGAGAAGAAGCACAAAAGAACAATTGAGATTTGCGAAGAGACTAATGAACGAAATTTAGTTCCTTCTCGAATACAAAGTGTTTGTAATTTCACTTTTCTTGCACCGATGGATCGATTCAAAGGGTGCGAGATGAAAACCAGTCGAATTCGAAGAAGCCGAAAAAAAAAAAAGAAAGAAAAGAACACAACATGAAAAAGCAATTGGTATCGGGGTTAGGGTTTAGTGCCGGAGGCGGAGGCAACCTTGAGGGAGGATAAGCCTACAATATCAGGGCTGTTGATCTGATCGAGCTGTTTCTTGCCGCGGCGAAGGAGATACTCGATGTAGACGAAGTTCTTGCGATCGACAGCTTCCGAGTTGCGGCGGAATTCGGCCGACACGATTGATTCGATACGGTGGCGCTCCTCGGGGGCCTTAGAACGAGCGGCTCTGAGAAACCCTCTGTAGAGACTCAGCACCTGCTTCTGCATCCCAGATAGCTTCTTCGCCCCGCCTGACGATACCATATCGCATTCTCTCTCTCTCTCTAATAAAAAGGTGCAACGGGATTAAGAAAGAGTTAAGAGAAGGAGAGGTTTTGAACTTTTGATTTTACTGTGAGATTCGATTAAAAGGAAGCGAAAAAGAGAAAGAACTGTGTGTATGGCTTCAAAGCGGGCCACGCGCATTCCAAGTTTGATGGGCCCACAGCAAAAAAATGAATATATCAAAAATAGGCACGTTAAAGCCTGCTATCTCTTGCTGTATTTGTAGTTTTTATTTTTAATTTTTAGCATTTTCTGTATTTTTCACTTATTATTTGTTATATTTTCTATATTTTCTTCTTTTTCTATTTTTGTTATAATTTCTGTATTATCTGTAATTTTCTACTCTTTTTTATTTTTTTCTTGTACTTTATCAATTTTAACATGACAAAAATCCAATTTAGAGTTTTAAAAGGTTAAAACAAGCACATATCAGTCAAATGAGAATCATGGACAATGAAGCATACTGTTGCTGGAATGTTAAAGTTCAGGGTGGATATTTCTGGCAAATGAAAGTTGCAATACTGAGGTTATAGGCGTTTCAACAATGAGGTCACTACACTCAAAGTAGAGGAAGTCTGTAATATACCTTTTTTAATTTTTATTTTATTAGTGTCCTTGGCTCCATCCAACAATGAGGTCACAAGTGTTGTCATCAATAATTTTTTATTTTATTCATGTCTACATCTCAACATAAAATGAATCTACCAAATCCATATGTGAATCCTATTTATATATCTAAACTATATATAAAAGTAAAAAGTGTGAATGTTACGTTAAACCTTTTTTTAGACTAAAATTATCTTTTATTTTTTTATTTGAAAAATAGAATAAAACTAATTTATTATAGTTTTAATGCCACCTTTAATGGCAACTATAATGATCATATTTGTGTATTTAATCCATTTCTAAATATAAGTGTTGAAAATGCAACTTCAATTATTACTTTTCATCTCATTTAATCCTCTCTCATTAAGTCTTATACTTAAGGTATTAAAACCTATTTTCTTTTATTAAATCTTATTTTTAAGTTATTTTTCACAAATAAATGCACTAATTAGATTTATGTCAATATTTTTAACAATATAAACTCGTATATTTTAAATCTGTCTCAAAAACAAAACCATTATTTGTCCGAGTGGTGGATAAACAATTCAACCATCCAAATCAAATTGATCAACCTAGGAAGTCATAATTAGACAATAAAATTTTTTTAAAGAGAAATAAATATAGAAATTTACAAAAAAAAATGTAGAAAAAATTAGACACATTTATGATATTTTTATTAATCAAATTAGAAAAATAAGTGTAATAAACAAGAATTATTTTAATTCATAATGAAAATGAAATACATAATTTAGAACTAACCAAAAATAAAATATAAAAATTAATAATAAAAATTTCAACTTTTGGGTCAAATGTATTAACCTTTAATGTCATAAATAAATAATATAAATTAATAAAATATAAAATTAAAGTTAAAAATACATAAATTTTGCAAAAAGAAAAGCATTTAGGGACATGTATAATATCATATATTTATCATATTAACCAAAAAGTAAATGTGACATATTAGAATTCTTTTTACACACAAAAATACAAAAAAAATTATAAAAAAATTGAACACATCCATAAATTTATATTTACACTATTAAAAATATGAATAGGATTGTGCAACTTTCTTTTGACTAAAATCAAGGTTTTAAAAACTGACCCAAAAACGGAATCGCTTTGGCTTTTGATTTCTTGGTCAGGGGTTCAACCATCAAGATTGAGCGAGTCAAATCGGTAAGATGTAAAATATAATGCAACCTTTTATTTTGACCTTAGATTAGGATTGAGTTAAAGTCCACCGTATATATACATTATTATGAGAAGGGAGTGTGAAACTTTGAGAAGGAAGCGACTAGTTAAAGCTGAGAAGTTAAAAAAAAAAAGAAAAGAAGAAGATAAGAAGAAGTCGTCGACGACTATCAACATGTTCATCATCATTGTTGCTACAACACCGGTTGGCATCTTCTTATATCTCTCTCATCTCTCTAAATATCTCTCAAATCGCAGATCATTTGCTTCAATGGTGACTTGGTGTATCTCAAATTTTAACATAAGATCGTTGTTTAATCTCTCACCTCTTGAATCAGTTTTTTTATTTCTTCATTCAAGTTGCATTTTTTTTACAACTTAAAAATAATCATAGAAATGAGAAAACTCAAAATCAAAATAGAAAAACTAAAAACCCTAACTAATTTTGGCCATCGGAAATAATTGAACAAGATTATGAGATATGAAAGTTTTTTTTTTATTTTTTTATTTTCTAGATTTTATTTTTAAATAAATAAATGAATTGGAATTAGTTTGAAAGTAACACGAGAATCGTTAACTAGGTCAAACATTTTAACGATTAAACTATCCGGGTCAACGGTTCTCTTACCATTTCAACAGTTTTTTGTAAAATAGCAGTTTAGGGCCAAAATGGAACCGACGACTTGATCAGTTCCCAAGCCAAATTGGTTCGATCGTTTGGTCTAGTCTGATTTTTAATGTAATGACTAAAATACTCATTTTTGAATTTAGTCCTTATTTAATTGTAAGGTTTAAATTGTAAATTGAACTACTACTTTTTGTCGCATTCCCTCTATTTAAATCTTACATTTTTTGATAAATGAACAAAAGAAAAAGGATGCAACAAAATGATAAAACACTACAAAAAATGAGTTTAGCCAAGCAGGTAGGCATGCCAATGATACTTGAAACTTCACAATTCGATCTGATCACATATTTGGATGTGGTGTTTATGTAATTAGATTTGAATTTTGCAATCTACATCTGATTAATAATAAAAAACAAAAAATATAAAAATAAAAATACATAAAGCTTGTAGAAAATCCTGGATATATTATTACTATAATTATCATCATCTACAATTGCCACGTGCAAAGAACATGCACACTTACTAATATAATATAAAGAGGAATGAGAGGTAAGAGGACCGCTCACCACATGTCTCACACAGATTATAGTATTTATTAATTAGTAGTATTAATTAACTGTATTTTCAATAAATACGATATTTCAATATCTATAGTATTTATTAATTAATGGTATTCACTTAATTACAATATTTATTAGTTATAGTTTTTAATTAACAAAACGGTATCTAATTATTTAGTAGTATCAATTAAGAGTATTAATTAACCATAATTTTAATAAATACTATAAGTAAATAAAAATAATTATAATTTAAGCTATAAATTTCTAAAAATTAAATTTAATTACCAAAAATTGTAATAGATTAATTTTTGCCAAGAAAATAATTAATTAACAGTATTAATTAACCATATTTTATATATAATAAATATAGTAATTTTATATATAAAAGTATTTTTAATAAATACAGTATTTAAATTGTAATTAAAATTTCTTTTTCTATTATTCTAATTGGATTAGCTCATTAGTTTTCTCAAAGGATTTTTGTCTTAATGAATACTGGTTTATAACATTAGTTCTCTCCCTCGTGCAAATTCAATTTGATTATTCTTACAATTTGAAGTTTTTTTATTTATTTAGTTATATTAACAAAATGGCATTTCACCCAACTTTAATTTATAAGATGAAATTTTCAAAGAAATATTGGGACCTAAAAGGTCGCCTTATCAAAAAGTTTGATGTTCATTCATTTGGAGAGGGCAATAATATTCAAAAAGTATGTAAGTTGATACTTATTGATTCCCAAGTAAGTTTTTATGCAAATAATTGTTAGTGTTTTATTTTATTTACATGGACAATAATAATAAATTAAATCATGTTGTAATTTGTAAGAAGATTACATCCTGGACAATCATCATCAGGAAGTTGTTCTTGATGAGGAGATCTCAGGGGTAGTGGGAGATGTCCCACAAGCTCCAGATAATAGCCAACCTAGGAGGTTTACCCATCGCTACGGGATCTTCCTCACTGTTCATGGCTTCCATCAAGTAAATTTCTTGATCATAGTCGTAGCGAACTGGATGGAATGCCATTTTGTCAATTTGATTGTTTTCTCCCTCCAGTTCGCTACGGCTATGATCAAGAAAGTTACTTGATGAAAGCCATGAACAATGAGGAAGATCCCATGACTTATATGGAAGCTATATTGGACATAGATTCATTGAAGTGGGTAGATGCCATGAAAGCTGAGATGGACTCGATGGAGACCAACAAGGTCTGGACTCTTGTAGACCCGCCCCCTGGGGTGAAAGCAATTGGTTGCAAATGGATCTACAAGAGGAAGAAGAGCCCAGATGGTAACATTGAGACGTATAAAGCTCATCTTGTGGCGAAAAGGGTACACTTAGAAAGAGGGAATCAACTATGACGAAACATTTTCGCCAGTGGTCATGCTTAAATCCATTAGGATCCTGCTAGTTGTAGCAGCACACCATGATTACGAGATTTGGCAAATGGATGTCAAAAACACGTTCCTGAATGGAGATCTTACTGAAGATATCTACATGCAACAACTGTAAGGATTCATTGTTGCAGGTCAGAAACACAAGGTGTGTAAACTTAATCAATCAAAAAATGGACTTAAGCAAGATTCTAAGAGTTGGAACATCCGATTTGACTTTGAGTAGAATCCGGATGAGCCCTATGTTTACAGGAAGACAGTGGGAGATAAGGTTATATTCCTAGTTCTGCATGTAGATGACATTCTACTCATTGGGAATGATATAGGAATGTTGACTACGGTAAAAGTATGGCTTTCACAGCAATTCTCTGTGAAAGATCTTGGAGAAGCCTCTTATATCTTGGGGCTTTGAGTCTATAAAGATAGATCAAAGAGGATAATAGGATTATCCCAGTCTACTTACATAGACAAATCTGTCAGAAGATACAGTGTGGAAAACTCCAAGAAAGGAAATGTTCCTTTCAGGCATTGAGTCATTCTGTCCAAGAGAATGTCTCCCAAGACACTTAAGAAGATTAAGGGCATGAAGGAAATTCCCTATGCCTCTACCGTAGAGAGCATCATGTATGTCATGCAGTGCACTCGGCCAGACATTACTTAGGTCGTGAGTGTAGTAAGTAGATTCTAATCTAACCCAGGACAAGAGCACTAAACTGTTGTAAAGAACATACTCAAATACCTCCGAAGGACAAAAGAGTTTTGTCTGGTATTCGATGGTAATTCACTACAGATCCTAGGGTATACCGATACCGATTTCCAGTCAGACCCGGATGATAAAAAGTCTACATCTGGATACATTTTCACGATGGAGTCCTACGCAGTTAGCTGGAAAAGCAGCAAACAGGGACGCAGATTCCACAACCGAGGCCGAGTATATTGCCGCAAGTGAAGCTACCAAGGAAGTCGTTTGGATGAAGGAGTTCATTCAAGAATTAGGAGTCGTCCCATCCAGCACATCACCCATTCAACTATTGTGTGACAACACTGGAGCCATTGCTCAAGCTAAGGAGCCCAAAGCCCACTTGAAGTCGAAGCACATTGAGAAGAAGTACCACGTACTGCGGGAGAAAGTTGGTAGAGGGAACGTCCAGATTTAGAAGGTAACAATAGCGGAGAATGTGGCAGATTCATTGACTAAGCCACTGATATAGAAAGTGTTTGAGAAACACGTGGAAAGTATGGGACTTTGGCTTGTACCCAATTGGACCTAAGTGCAAGTGGGAGCTGTTAGACAGTGTATGCCCTTAGCTCTAATCAAATTGATGTACCTATTGACATTTATTATAAATGAATAAAGTGCATAATTGATTCATGTTATTATGGTGTGTTTCTGTATAATACCCTTAAACTGGACACTTATGAGACTCGTGTTAGTTTAGAATCTTCACAACCGTTGGATAGACCTGGGGAGGTTTATCCTGCCAAGGTTGACACTGAAGTGCTACCAAGTGGGTTGGGGTGGCTTGTCTCAGCTGCCAGTGTGAGACCTGAGGCACATGCAGTGTGGGTTTTCTTGAAACCCTGAACCAGACTAAACTCCAGTTTTACCCGGGACCTTGGATATAGATGGGCAAAACTGAAATATTACACCTGACCCCTAGACTCGATTATGATACTTCACTAGGTGTTGGATTGAGTTGTCTTTGATATGCCAATCAGTGAGATCCTTAACAGGGGTCAAAACCTGGGTATGTTGGGGCAGTCTGAGAATTCACCTGAGTGGGTGACTATAGTGACAGAATCAGCCCCTTTGTCGAACAAAGTGAATAATCGGGGAATGCACTCTCTCTGATGGAAACCTAAACTGCCAATAGTTGATTTCAAACTTGTTAAGATTTGTTTTGCAAAATATATTTATATAGAGATATGCGTATATATTATGGTTTCACAAAATGATTGCAAAAGGTTTAATTCTCGGGATCCATGTGAGCAGAGAGTGCAACACTATACTTTGCAGCTGGGGAGAGGTCCTCTCTTGTCGGGTAGTGTTTGATCATTATGGGCTGAGAGGTTAAGTGTAAGACCATTTACGGATAATAAACCTAATGGGCTAATCTCATATCTACCCACAGTCCTTGAGCCTTCATAAGATGGTTGGGCCCAAGGACCATTTAGTGTAAATATTGGGCCCATTAAGAGTCCATACTGATGGACTCAAGGGTTCACTGTATTCAATAGTGAATTTGGTCAAGCCTTGTAACAAAGGTTGGACTGAACCCATGTGGTTGATGTGGAGGTCAATGATAGGGTCCCACGCCATACAAAGAGAACCAAACTAGCCAACACTTAAAGGAAATTGAGCTTGAAAGCTTAATGGGCCTAAAGCCCAATTCGAACTGGGCTTAATATGATTAATTAAATAATGGGGCGAATCTGGGTATAAATCAGCATAAAAGGATGGGAGGATAACTCTTATCCACTTAAAGAGTCTATATCCAAATAGAGATTTAGATTGGGAAACTTCTAATTTGATTAGGAGTAGCTGATCTTGATCTGCAGACAAGATAAAGGATAAGCCTTATCACTTAAAGAGTTCAGATCCAAATAAAGATTTGGATCAGGAAACTCCTAATCAGATTAGGAGGTTGACTTTTTAAGGGTTATATAAAAGGAGGAGGGCGAACTAGAAAAAGGTTACACAGTTCTAATGGTTTTTGCATTTAGTTCTCTCTCCTTCTGCTCTTACCGCCTTACCCTGTTCAAGCTCCACGTCTTGGAATGATCAAGATTGTATCTTGATATTGTTTCTTGGTGGAAGAAACAATTTTAAAGTTGTGCTTACAATCCTGTTCAATTCTGCTAAAGAACCCCTTGTTGATTCTTCCTCACCCTAAGATGTGTCATCTTCAGTGGAGGAAGGATTTGGTAACCTCTTTGGGCATGAACACCTACATTTGGAGGAGCTTTTGCGTGGATTTCGTATCAGGTATACCCCTCCCTAATCTTGGTTTCAGATTTGGTCCGGTTTGTTTCAAGAATGAACCTTGAAAAATGTAGTTTTTCCAAATCAGGGAATAAGATTCTCAAAAGGGGTAAAGAAAATTTTTGAATTTTCGCCCAACCACCTTGCATAGTTGGGCCATCCATATGATGGATCTCCCTTCCCTTCAATAGACATATTTGGTTTTGCTCTTATCTTAGAAATTTGATTATAGTAGAATGTATGTTTTGCCTTTGGTATAACTCTTTCATGTATTATAGATGTTATGGGAGCAATTATTTTGGGATCATTTGGCAAGTCTTTTTTGAAAGATCTTCTAGAAGTTTTGCTAGTCAAAAAACGATGTGAGCTTTTGCATCAAGATCTTCATAGTTTGGAGACTATTTGGTTAAGGTGTGTCTTTCCACACGTCTTTCCACACGAAGATGAGTTGAAAAAAGGTGAAAAGATATGTTTAAATCTTCTCGAAAATAGTCTAACATGGGCTTCTCACGTCTTTTCGGGGCTACGATTTTCGACGGTTAGATCTTTTCCTAACCAAATGGGAAAAGACCAAAACACAGGCTACTAGGCTTCTAAAACGCCGACAGCTCGCACGAAAAGATGCGCCAAATGAGACCTTATTTGGGCAACACTTCCTTTGTGTATCCAAACTCAAAAAAAAGGAAGTTTTTTTATTAGACTAACAGTAAGTTAATGTAAAATGTTCATGCATATTGTTAAGTATTATTTAATTATGATTTTTTATTTTTTGACAGATTGGTTCCAATGAGGTTCACATTATGGGATAGATTTGTTGATGTTATTGAATCACGTGCTCCAGAAATAAAAATAATAATTTACAATTATTATTGGAAGTTGTATAAAAGTGGTGCATTATAGAGGTAAATTTATATTTTCATAGATTTAAAAGTAAAAATAATATAATTTCCTCTTACATTAAAGAATTTGACAACAGGACAAACCATAATGACTATAAAGAACATGAGATTATCTTTCAATTCCTTCGCTATAAAGGAAGAATTAGTTCGATCATAGTAAATAAAATTTAATAATAATCGATATAGCTGAACTATTCCTATGAGTTAATTTAATATTTATTTATTTGCATTATAGATTTGATGACAATGAAGAAGCAGTCAAGATAGTTCAACACTATTATAAAATGTAGAGAGTTTAAAGTAGTTTTTTTTGCATAGAAAATACATTAATAAAGTCTATTATTCTGTAACATTCATTAAACTAATACATTACTGAAGTCTATTTTTTTGTTACACTATTTTATTTCACTTTTTTTACCAAATCCCATGCATCATGCGGGTCCCTGCTAGTTAAACCAAATAGTTGGGGATTAAACAAAAAAGAAAAAAAAAATAAATATCAAGGGAGAAAACATTTTCTATCCCTTCTAACAACAATAAACTTGTTTGCTACTCAACAAGTCCATGTAGGCGAGTTTAATGTCCAAATCCACATCCATCTCCCTCTTATCAACATTGACACTAAATCTTGGAAGCCACTAAACAGAATTAGATTTAGGAGATTTAGCTAATGACATATAAGAACAAACCGTGCAAAATGAAAAGAGTTTCACATTCAATATCTAACCATCTTTAACTTAAACCTCTAGAATTCCATGTTTTGAGTGATAGGTTTCAACTCAAAAAAAAAAGGTGTTTGGGTAAAAAATCTTTTCACAAATAGAGTGGATAAAAAACTTGGAGACAACCATTTAGCTCCCAATTTATTCGCCACATGTAAGATTGTTCATTTAGGGAAGATAAACTATAGAACATACCATTTAGAGTGATACATTATAAAATTTATCAGACATACTAAAATTCATAGAAAAATACCATTCAATAATTTTCTTGAACAATTAAAATTACCTAAAAACACATAATTAATGAAGAATGAATTTTTCTATTCAACTAAAACTAGAAAACTTGTATTGAGCCAAGCATGGTCAAGAGATATCTTACGACACTGAAATAAAAGCAATAACCATTGTGGATGTATCTCAAGTAATATGAAAGAATGTTTAATATCTTATATTATTTAACCTCCAAGTTTCTTGTGTAAACAATTTATTTTACTCATTGACATGCAAAGATAAGCAATTAGACAATTAGTCATATTAGAGAAACTAAACAAAGTTAACAATTTGAACGGGAAATGAACGGTGTAACAAAGATTAGCCTTATAACTGGTAATTTGCATTAATTTAGTGCTGCACTAAGTTCTTGTAGTAAGGATGGTCGTTAAGTCATGTCTTTTTTTCTCATTTTGGTAACTAGAAAAGCCTAAATTTATAAAATGACTTGATTTCATAAAATAAAATAAAAAAAAAAATTGACTTGTTGAGTTATAATTGAAGCTAACTTGCTCCTAAAATACTAAAAAAGTACTTCTCATTCTCTTTTAAAAACAAGGAAGTAATTATTAATTCAATTTTCATACATATCTATATTATCTCTTGACCATGCTTGGGTGGGTGCAATCACTAATTAATCATCTTTTGTTTTAAGTATGCTCATATGTAAATTTATAATAAGAGCAACACCATAATTTTCACATATCTAAGGAAACCCATTGATGCAATCACTGATAATCATCTTGTGTTTTAAGGATGCTCATATGTTAATTTATAATAAGAGCAATACCACAATACTAATGTCTAAGCAACTTAGAGTCGGCATTACACTAAATAACATGCAGTTAACTCGTTTAAGGGATTAGTGACAATCAAAGCAACTAAAAAGTAGCTTCTTTTGGCTTTTTGGAGGTTCTCTAATCTAATCAATGGGCAAAAGCACAACACAAAGAAGCCTATATTTGCTACTCACCATAGAGGATTGGAAAACACTTTACAAGGTAATAATATATAACTGACATGGAGGATGAGAACTAAAACTATTACAAAGGTTGATGTTTACCTACAATAATGGAAAAATAAAAGGTAAAAAATCAATGAAGCAATATTAAAAGCATGAAAAGTAGTTCTTTAACTACTTGGAGATCTTTTACAAATTCAATTTATTTTACCACTCATATAAAAAGAATTGGATGGAGAAGCCAAATATATAATGAAAACCAGATCAACACCTTAATACTTGAATGCTTAGCACAACCTATGAGAAAAGCTTAAGAAACTAAATCTCAAATCCTACACAAAAGAAAATTTATGGTTTAGACATTACCATTTTAGTAAATTTAGGTAAAAAAAACTCAATATATTATTCAATATGTCAAACAATCCAACTGGTAAAATCATTCAAGAAACTTTTCATATAATTTTTGACTTATAAGAATCAATTTCCCTATCTTTTCCACTTCTTGTTGGACTTTTTAGAAAAAGGTAGTGTATATCTCTTACGAATGGTGGCACATATTTGATATATATAGAGAGAGAGAGAGAGAGAAATTTTCTCTTGGGGAAAGGGCACAAACTGACAACTCGGACATGGATATTCTCTTCACCAATACTTGCATTTCTCAAAATGTTTAAAAATTTGAGTTATCAATTGATTGTTTTTTTTTTTTTTTTCTATACACGCATAGCGTTATGGTATCTTCTGTGAGATGACTGCATGCATGACCATGTAGATTATTGACATTTTAAGCCAAAGATTAGTTCTTTAACACCATGTAGGTTGATATAAAATATTGGAGAAAACTCATATTTATCAATGAAAAGTAGATCCAAAACAAGCATGGCTTCAACACAAGCATCAAGGAACAATGAAACAACAAATTATATTTATGTCATTAAGAAAATGACTTCATTTTTTTATTAATGTGTCTTCCTCATTTCACTATCTTTTCAAAGGGCTAGAGCTCTATCATCTAATAAATATTAGACTTTTCATACCAAAAGATTCAATATAACTTAAATGAAAGTGGTAGCTAGTTTGTTGGTAAGGTCTCTAACTTGTTGTCGTAGAGACTCAGGATAAAATTTTGCCTTCACTAGGGATTGAGGGGTTTAAGCATTAGCAGAAGACTACCAACTGTTATAGCCCATTTTCCAAGAAAGAAAAACATAAACACAAAAAACAAAAATGGAACATATCGTTCAAGGTTCCAGCATCTAATACCCTTAACATTCCTTCAGAGGTTTCACAAATGATAGTAAGAAAGCTTCTAGGCTACCAAGTAAATAGAATAGAAGCTAAAAGAAGTAAAATAAAATATTATGAAAACATTATCTGATGCAATCTGGGACCAGAAGTTACATTATTTTTACAATTCAATGATCCACTTGATAAGAAGTAGATACCTCATGTAGCTTCTTTCTATGTCCTTTAGATTCAATTGGGGAACGCCTCAGCATCAAAAGTAGTCTGCAAGAAAACAACAAGATACCATCATTCAAGTAGAACCAAAAGCATCTATATAGGACGACCAAGTCCATTAAAAAAGGAAAGAGATTTGTGCATAGACATAGATACTATATGTAGACTAAAAAGGCAAAAACACATAGCTTCCTCCATACAATAATAAACCTAGTGATGTGCTAATGGATACAACTAGATAGAAAATGAAGCAAGCACACATACTTTTAGCATATGAACAAACAAGTAATGCATAGATACACCATTACAAAGTGAAGTCCCAACTACCATGCTGATAATTTCAAGAACATTGTCATGATTAGGCTAACATGCATTAAATACATTTCCTATGGCCTCCACAATGATGTTATCATTTATATATCCATACACATCCAAATACAAACCTGATATGCAAGTTATTTCAAAAAGCCTATTAGCTCAATTGGTCATAGTATCATGTTATCAACACAAAGGTTGTAAGGTTGTAGCTTTGTATGTTCAAGTCCTACATAAGCTAACTTGTTATACCCTAAGCATCATAAGGACAACCTATAATATAGTAAATTGTGTATTCGATATCAAATTGACAATGAATTCATCAAAGATAGAAAAAGGCCACCCAAGGTGGCACCTAGGTTTAGACAAGGCATGCCTCACAAAATAAGTCTCTCCCTTTGAGCTTAAGCATGCCTACACTTCATAAAGCAGCAAATAAGTTGTTGAAAACCTTACATGAATCTTCTAGATAGATAGACAGTTGGAAAGTTGAAGAGAATGCAAAAGATCATATGATTATGTTTATCTAGTTAGGTTGGTATGGGCCTAGTTCACTAGGAACAACCAATAACCAATAAGCCAGGAACCCTTTAGGTAGTAGGAACATGTAGCTTGTTCCCACCCCAACCATAATACAAAAAAGGAAGATAGAAAAAAACAAAGATAAACACAAAAAAAAAGAGTAAAAAGGGACATCACAACAAAAAACCTTGTTAAAATATTCCCTACTTTTCATGATTATGTTAAGGAAATACAAGGCCCTATAATTCAAATGAATATGCATAGGCATTATGTTAAATAATAAAGTATAGAATTAAAATGCAGCAATCATAAACAAAGAAAAATGAAGAAACTGCAATGTGAAACCAGAAAACATAAATTCACCTTAGTTTCTTGCACTGAAAAGGATAAACATCTTGGAAGGAAAGTAATTGAAATTGCATATTGTGTTAGACCCAAATTGAACATGAATCATAAAGTTCTGTGGTAATTAGATTACTAGTTTAAATGTGTTATGGGCTCGCGCGTAGGATCTCGTCACGGGTCGGTCCACGGGGAGAAAGCCCTGCTTCCCCTTGCGTGCTCCCTTGCGTGCAGAACTTATTGTGGAAAACCGAATGGGTGATTTGTCAAAGAGACCACCCGAACTCTCCTAATGGGTGATTTGTCCAAGAGACCACCCGAACTCTCCTTACTCTTCTCTTGACTAGGAAAACTGAATGCCTTTATTTCAATTCGCGGCTCCTTAAATAGGAGATTACAAGAGGAGACATTCGACTAAGCTAGGACAATCCAACTTTAAATCAAACTCCTACTTCTAACAGACTTCTAACAGCACTCAGTTCTTATCTCTAATAGATAAGAACAGAACTAGATAAGTAAGAACAAAACTCCTACTAAGAAGATAAGATAAGATGAGATGAGGATAAGGGATGAGGAATGGACTAGCTGGCGGCGAGTTGGCGAGCAGAGCTGATGTGGCTAGATAAGTGCGGACCCACCCTGATGAGCTGTCGTGTGGGTCCCGCCCTACTTCTGCTGTCGGGCAACGCACGCATCTCACAGTGTTGCTGCCGTGTGGTACGTGCTGCTGCCGTGTGGTGCGTGCTGCTGCCCAGTGCTGCTGCCATGCGGCGCGTGCTGCTGCTTAGTGTTGCTGTCATGCGGTGCGTGCTGTTGTGCGCACTGCCAGGTGGTGCGTGCGGCGCGCTGCCGGGCTGCTGTGCAGTGCTGTCGGGCGGTGCATGTTGCAGGGCGGCCCGTTGTGCGTGCTGCTGCCTATAACTGCACCGCAGTGCGCTACCGGGTGGTGTGTCCATAACATCACACCCCTCCCGGACTACGAGCTTGTCCTCAAGCTCGAATTGGGTATCGAAAACACCCTCAAAGGAATCCTAGGTGGCTTTGCCCTATTGGATCGGGTTCCCATGGAGGGAGTTCATCCTCATCTTCCTCTTGTTTCACCAGGAGGCAGAAAAGTCTCTTGCACCTGTRCCYTGYYGAGTAGRGTTCATCGCAATTAAAACATTGCCCCCTCGCCCTGCGTTCTGCCATCTCAGCCCTGGACAAGTGCTTAATAGGGGGTGTACCGCCGCTGCTCCCCACACTAGATGCTGATTTGGAATTGGTGCTCATCTTTGGCTTCCGTTCTGGGCTGGCTGCTGGATATGGAGCCATTCCGAGTGGTTCCCTGTTGGTTGCCAGCGAAGACCCTCCTCCAATAGGTTTTGGTTTGTTGAAGTCGCTGCTGGGCATCCCATGCTGAACGGCCCTCGTCTAATCTGCAATTTGCGCTCGAAGGCTCAGGCTAAATTCATTGTCGTGACCAGGTTAGGAGGGCTCTGCATCTCTACATCAACTCTCAGGGGTTCGGCTAGACCAACTGTGAACATATCCACCTGCTGGTCTGGGCGTACTGAAGAGGCCCTGGCGAGAAGGGTCTGGAACTGCCGCTGATACTCTGCTACGGTACCGGTCTGCTTGAGATTAATGAGTTCCCCCAAGGGGTTGTTTGTTAGTGGGGGTTCGAACCGAAGGAGGCAGTACGACTTGAAMTGCCCCCAACTAAGACCTGGTTCCTCCTGCTCCACTCGGTAGAACCAGAGCTGCGCTTCTTCTGTTAGGTGGAACGCGGCCAAGCTGACCTTGTCCCTGTCATCGGTGCACTGGTTGTGGAAGAACTGTTCGCAGCGGTGCAACCATCCCAGTGGGTCTCCAGCGCCGCTGTAGGATGGAAATTCCAGCCGGCTATACTTGGGAATAACAGCGGCTGTTGGGGCAGCGATCTGTTGTTCGCTGGACGTCTCTGCCCCGTCCGGATGGCGGCTATTGGTGGTGGCGATTCTCTCAGAGCTTCTTTCTTTGTTGGAGAGGAACGCTTCCAACAGGCGTCGCAGCTCCCGGACATCATCCTTGACCTCACAAACTTCCAAATAGGTTTCGGCGAGCCTATGCTCTAGCTCGTGGACCCTGGAAGACAGCGGCTCTTGTTCCCCCATGACGGTAGGCTCTGATACCAGAATGTTATGGGCCCACGCGTAGGATCTCGTCACGGGTCGGTCCACGGGGAGAAAGCCCTACTTCCCCTTGCGTGCAGAACCTATTGTGGAAAACCGAATGGGTGATTTGTCCAAGAGACCACCCGAACTCTCCTAATGGGTGATTTGTCCAAGAGAC
>NW_010729323.1:471352-498936 GCF_000365185.1 Nelumbo nucifera
AACTCCTACTAAGAAGATAAGATAAGATGAGATGAGGATAAGGGATGAGGAATGGACTAGCCGGCGGCGAGTTGGCGAGCAAAGCTGACGTGGTTAGATAAGTGCGGACCCACCCTGATGAGCTGTCGTGTGGGTCCCGTCCTACTTCTGCTACCGGGCGGTGCGCGCATCTCACAGTGCTGCTGTCGGGTGGCGTGCGCGTCTCACAATGCTGCTGCCGTGTGGTGCGTGCTGCTGTCGTGCAGTGCATGCTGTTGCCCAGTGCTGCTGCCGTGCGGCGCGTGCTACTGTCATGCCGTGCGGCGCGTGCTATTGTGCGCACTGCCGGGCTGCCGGGCGGTGCGTACTGCTGGGCGGCCCACTGTGCGTGTTGCTGCCTGTGACTACGCCGTAGTGCGCTGCCGGGTGGTGTATCCATAACAAATTGGTGTTTTAATCATTCTATTGGTAAAATTGATCAAAATAAAGATGCATTATTTTTTAATCACTATGTCAGTAGTTTGACTATCTATTCCAATCTAACTTTGGCAACACTAAATAAAGATGCATTATTTTTTAGGTTGTGCAAGAGAAGATAGAGAAAGATGATGTGCACCTGTGTGAAATATATTCCATAATTAACCAAAATGTACACGAGCCAGAGCTTATCTATTGAAAGACTTCTTACATGTCTAATTAGGAATTGAAAGAGTCAGAATTATTTCTACACTTGTGAACCCACTACACATGGTAAGGGGTTAAGCTATTTAAACTAGGCATAACCTGTCCACCATCCAAGGAGAACAGAGGGGATATATGAGGCCTTTTTTTCTTATAGTGTTTTTGAATTGAAAGAAATGATACTTGTATGTGTGTATTTGAAAATTTTATTTTATGTTTTCATTTCTCTTTGTAAAACCTTCATTTCTTTGAGTTCTAATCCATAACCTTAGGCAAGAAGGAAAACAAGTGGTGCCCTTGTTTAGTTAATTAGCACAACAACTAAATTGAAGAAATCTTAATGAAACCCAAATGAAACAACACAAAGAGGTTGGATTTACCTCTCTTCTATCTAAAATGTGATTCCGTTCCTTTACTTAATCATCTTTCTCAACGATTAAGAAGAAGAAAGAGATTTGAGTTGGAACTTGGAAGAGAACAAGTACTTACCTTATTTCTTTGATTGAATACTTTACTTGAGAAGCTAGAAATGTGATTAGTGAAATGGCCCATGAATGAATATGCGTGAGACATTCTCAAGGGAGAATGCAGGGCAAGAATAAGAAATTGGTACCAGTGCATTTTTTATGTCAATTGTTCAAATTGTCATGGGAAGAAGAAATATGCATGAGACTTTTCTTGCCATTTTTATTTTTAAAATTGTCCCAAACTAATTTGTTCAGATTGGACGGTGAAACTGCTGACCCAGAAACTAGTGGCCAAAATTCTAGTTTGATTTTTAAAACATAGGTATTAAACCAAAAATGAAACGACTATTAGTGTTTTCAATCTTTCATTGACATCCAATTATTATTCTGCTTTGGATTAACCTAACAGTTGAAAACTATTCAAAAACCAATGACTTGGTAAAAAAGAATTGGTTCAAGCAATTAAACTATTGATCTGATTGACCCAAGCAGATCATGGGTTGTAAATTATAATTTATATGGAAACTTTCAAAAAATATAACTTTGCACTTGGTTGTTGGATTGGGATGGTCTTTTTTATTTTGGATAGCTTTTCGAGATCTATGCATTCTTTGATACTTTGGCCCACTATTTTTGTTAAAAAATGCCTTTTTTGGCCTCAAATCTTAATGTTTAGTATATAAAATTAAATTGAAGATAAAAAAATATTTAATATGCAGAACATAATTATATATTCTAAATATATATTAGCTATTGTTTTAAAGTCCAATCTTGTGGTTGAATCATTTTTATCTCTAGGTCATGGGTCAATGATTCGACCATTTGGGTCAAACAAGTGAGAGTGTGGCATGTCACTAATTTAATTATAAATATAAAACATACATATATGTATAAATGTATTATATAGAAAAAATAACATATAATTACATTCTACTTGTGGTATTTGTATGTATATGTTTTACTTTTGGTCTTATTTATATTTTAAATTAGGTTTTTCATTTTTATAAATAATAAATAAAGGGTAAATTTCTTAAACTACCCTTATGGTTTAGCTAATTGACTAATTGTACCTTACTGTTTGAAAATTAACTAACACTACCCCTACTGTTTCTGACAATTGACTAATACTTCCCTTATGGTCAATGTTCTATCATAAACCATTCAAATGTGCATCACCTTATAACTTTCAAAAATACCCAACTTACCCTTGTTATTACTTCAGCACTGACATCCACATCAATGTTTGGTTTCTTGTCCTCCGTTGACTCTCCCTCCCCATCATCCTCCAGCAACACCTTGTCCATGCTATCTTTGCAACCTACCATAACTTCCCCCATTTCTTCCTAAAACACTCTCTCTCATTCTCTCTCTTATTTTTCCCTTTCTTCCTCTCTTCTCCTCACAGTTTTCATCCCCCTGTCATCGACTTCAGCCGGCCCTGTTCAATTTCTTCAAGGTCGCAACACCGAATAGAGCTGGCGGCGAACCTTGTTCTGCTCTCCCATCTCTCTCTCTTTCGTGACCCTCTGAGCTATGGGTGGTTGTAACAGAGTACGAGCTGGAGCTACACAGCTCATAAGATGAAATGGGGGAGCTATGCTTCACTCTACGCAGCAGCTCTTGCGCGCAGCACGCACTCTCTACGCACAAAAACGCACGCAACCACCAACACAGCTCATAGGTGGTTGTAACAGAGCTGGAGCTGAGCTATGCTTCACTCTACGCAGTGAAGCCGCCTCATGAGATGCTGACTAGATATCATCAGCATTTGAGCTCATAGGACGAGGACTCGCTAACTCAGGGAAATGAGCCTTGTTGACTGCCCTCTAAGCTTTAACGCTGCAACGTCAAGGTGGTGGCTTCCTATCTCTGGCGTTTCGAAGCTGCCTAACCAAATTGTCATTTTCTTCCCCTGCTCACATATCTTCAACACCCTTGGTTCAATTCAACGAAGCCTTGATTAGAATTCAATTCTCCAACACCCTTGATTGGAGTTCAATACGTACAGGTCGAGAGAGGGCGGTGGAACAAGGGAGAGCGGAGGTAGGGAGAGAGAGGGCGGTGAAACAGGGGAGAGCGAAGGCAGGGAGAGAGAGAGAGGGATTGTGCACCAGGTCGAGAAAGAGAGAGAGAGATGGGAGCTTTCGCCGCTGCGTATAATCCCAATACCGATTGTGCACCAGGTCGGGTAGTAAGGAGCGTGATTCTTTTCCATTTTGCATTTTTTTTTTTTTTTGTTTCTGATTAGAATGGAAACATATAAATAGTGTAAATTAATTTAATTGGAGTGTTGATGTTCTTATTCTCGACTAATTCCTAATATCTCTCTCATCCTGTCACTGTACATGTGGTGGTTCCGCTGAACAGATGGATTCTCATCTCCAATTTCAAGGTGGCCAACAATCTCCTCCGCCAACCGAACGGTATGTTCAACCGCCATCCGACGGAGTCCTTGACCGGAAAGTCACTGCCAACACAACCCCCGTCGACGGGGTGTTCTCTTTTGATGTCATAGTGGACCGTGCAACTAGCCTCAGCCGGATATACCGGCCAGCCCCAGCCAATGAAGCTCAAACTCAGCCGGGTATCATGGAGCTTGAGCAGCCCCTGAGTACAGAGGTCGTCCCGATCATAATTTTCTTCCACGGAGGTAGCTTCGCACACTCATCCGCCCACAGTGCCATCCACAACACACTCTGCCGCCAGCTTATGGGATTTTCCGAGAGAGATTTCAGTATAGAGATAAGCCTTGGCAATTAAGAAAGGTGTCAAAAGTTTTATTTTGAAAATTTAAAAAAGAATGGGCAAAATAGTCTTTTTAATCCCTTAATAACACTGACAATAAGGGAAGTATTAATCAATTGTTAGAAACAATAGGGTAGCGTTAATTAATTTTCAAACAGTAAGGGTGCACTTAGTCAATTCACTAAATCAAAATGGTAGCTTAAGAAATTAACCCATAAATAAATAAGTTAAAATTAAGATTTAACACCAAAAAATGTTTTTTATTTGGCAAAAATAATAGGACAAGGCACATTTTGCATCTTCAGACACATAGATCTCAAAAAGTTAACCAAAAAAAAATCACCCCAATTTGACAATCAGCACAAACTTATGGCCTTTGAAAGTTTTCATCTTGTAACTTGTGACCCAATGACCAAACCTAGCGGGTCAACAATTCAACTACATGGGTTGAACAGAAATTTAACCAAGTTAATAATTTTTAGTCAAATCCCGAGTTAATGGCAAGTTGAATACATGCATATGTATGTATGTATGCCCATTCAACGTAGAGGGAAAAACAATTTAGTCTCTAGGTTTGCTTTTAAAACCTTTCTCTAACCTTCATGCCTTTTACCTTCCCTTCCCCTATCTGTCTCTTCAGTTGAAGCCACTAAACCGATGCACTAGTACCATCTCCCAATTCTCTTCTTTGGTAATCTCTCTCTCTCTCTCCACATCAATTAGGGTTCTTTACAAAAAGATTGAAAAAAGGTTGGAATTCTTCATTCATTACATCAAGGTTATGGTTTAGTGGGAATTTTTACAATGACATTTATGTAATCACCATTATATGTCAAATTCAATGGTAGATAAAAGAATTGCCACTATATACTGATGTTTTCAACTTGTTGTTGATTTGGGTTCTCATTGTGATAAGATCAATCACTTTGTCAAACAAAGAGAACATAATGATTTACACTCTTTCATGGAAAACTAAAACTACTAGTAGTGGATTTCAATTTGGTTTTGAGATTAGTTTGCAAAATGTATTTTTATCTATAAATAATTTATTTTATAAAGGATTTGCAAAAAATTTTAATCTGATGATCCATTTGAGTAGAAGGCATGCCACATCTTCTAGCTAGATAAGAGCTTATTCTGTATGGGTCGTATACTGATATTATTGGTTGAGAGGTTGAGAGCAAGTGTTTGCTTGGGTTAAAACTTTAAGGGCACTTTTCTCAGATTAAACCATTGGTTCTGGGTTCATAGGATAGTTAAAACCAAAACCCCACTTATATTTAAGTGTTGGGCCGGTTCCAAGCCCAATAAGATTGTGTAGGCGGCTTACTACATCTAACTAGTGAATTCAGCCTGTGTTTCAATACATGGGTTGAATCCACATGGTTTAGTGTGAGCTCAGTGGGCTCAACGCCATAAAAGGTTCATGTCAAATTGACTAGTCATGGGTGTGAATTAAAAGATTAATAAAAGAGTTTGATTTAATTCCAACACGACTAGTTTGATTTAATTAGAAACTTCTAATTTAGTTAAAAATCTGTTTTAGAAACTTCTTTTAGGACTACTCTAGGAGTCCAATTCTATTTAAGTAGGAGAATTGAGAGACACAATTCTCATCAAGATTATTTTCCTCTAAAACCTAGTCCAACCAAGGCTAAAAGGAGATTTTTTTTCCTCTCTTTCTCATTGAGCGTTTCCAAAAAAGAAAAAAACACAGATCTCTTGAGTGATGAACAGTTGTATTCAACTAGAGAATTGAAGTGCACACCAATTCACACATATAGATTATATTGAATTCTTGCAATTTGGTTTACACCATCTTTAGCTTGCAATTCGATTTTGTTCAAATCCTTGGGTATGTTACACCACTTTGAGAGTTGCATTTCTAGCATGTGAATCAGGTAGCATTCTACCTGTTTGGGTCATGGTTGAATTGGCCCCAGGTGCCATGTGTCACCTCCGCAACCGCTTTGTCACTTTGGCTACGTTGGCACCACGTCATCGGATAAGCGCGACTAAGATAGGAGAGCGTCGTACAGATAAGGAGGACAGTTCCACCGGGGATTAGGTCTTATCTCGAAGACCTCGGCAAACAACCTCATCCTGACAACCCTGGAAGCCTCACCCAAATTGGACACAAATCTTCGGTTATAAATAGGTAATCTCCGCTCAAGGTAAAGGACTTTTGACTCTCTAGCACCCATACTATTACTCTGCTCGGACCAGCATTGCTCTTAACTGCTTGGCCCGACCACCCACTGTTCTCGACAAACTTGAGCGTCCAAGTAACTACTTGGGGAATAACTCCTCAAGCCTTTGACCACTTTCTTGGTTTCATATCTTGGAGCGCAGCTTCGTCATTCCTCCTCAGCTTCATCCAGTAGGCAAGATTATCTAGTAGTGACTTTGGTTCGGGACACCTCAGATCAAACAACATCATATTGGCACCGTCTAAGGGAATCGCACAAAAAGCCATTCCAAACTCTCTTTCCGCGCAATCAAGAAAAATGCCAAGAAACACATCCGACCGCTCTATAGACTGATCCCCATCTTGAGGATCCCGCTCTCACCACAGCCCTCCACATCATGAGTCGTAGCAACAGCCCCAATAATAGACCACGGTTGATCCCACCCAGTTCCAAGCAATGCAACAAAAGGTCAACCAGATCCTCGTGTGATGCAGACGCTGGGATCTACAACGCAACCTCCTCTAACCGTGCCCCCTCTTGCCCCGACGCTTAACGCAGCTGATCCTTGCCATGAGGACCCCAAAAAGCGCTAGTCAGACAAGGATAGGGTGCGGTCTGACCAAGAAAGGTAGCAGTCATCAAGAAGATCGGACTCCTCAACCCAATCCCATGAACGCGACGACCACAACAAGACACTTCGTTCTACCCGAGTTCTGGTTAAAGAAAGGCTCGGCAAAAGGACACAACAGCAACTAGTCTCCATCGCAGAGTCTAGCTCGGTAAAAGATCGCCTGGCAGCACCCAAGAAAGAAAGGGTAACGCACGCAGCCCCAGACAACAGAAACGTGGAGATCAGGATCTCAGACAACGCTTGACCAAATTGGGAACATAGACAAACTGACAGAAGTATGACACCTCCCATAGTCTGGTCCAAGGAACCCAAAAGCCAGCCCACCAAAGAGCCAGTCTTCACCTAGGACATCGTGGACGAGCTCCCTCCAACTGGCTGGCGAGCTCCGTACTTCAAAAAGTATGACGGTTCTGTATACCCTAGTGACCGCGTCGAAGGCTTCAAGGCCTCGATGATGCTAGACAGTTCATATTAAGGTTTGATGTGCAAGGCATTTGTTGCTACCCTCAAGTGAGTTGCCCGGACATGGTACTCCTCCCTTCCACCGCGCTCTATTTCCTCTTGGGAGCAACTGGAGAGCCAGCTCCTAGCACAATTCACGGCAAGCCAGCAACACTAGAAAACTTCTGCCAACCTCATGCAAGTGCGGCAGAGGAAAGGAGAAACCCTAAGAGAGTATTTGGTGAGGTTCAACGCCGAGGCCCTACAAGTCTGAGCCTTGAACCAGTTAGTGACAGTCATAGCCGTCATGCAGGGCTTGCACCCATCCCCTTTCAGCTTCTCAATATCAAAGGACACCCCTTAGACCATGGCCGCGCTAATGAATCATGCCCAAAAGTACATCAACGCTAAAGAAGCACAAGGATAGTTGAGAGGCGAAGAAGAGCAGCACGACAAAAAGAAAAGAGACCCTGATGAGCATAGGGCGGACAAGGCAGATCGAGACAAGACCCCCAACCTAATAGAAGACCAAGGACTCCACACCCGACCTATAGAAACTTTACACCACTGAATGCACCTTGGTCAGAGATTCTGATGCAGATCCGTGACTGCAGCTACGTCAGATGGCCTGAGAAGATGCAGTCCCAAAACAACAAGAGGAATAGAGACAAATACTGCAACTTCCATCCAAACCACGGCCATGAGACAGACAACTATCATGATCTACGCCACCACATCGAGGACCTAACTAGGTGTGAATATTTGGGAGGCTTCATCAGCATCAAGGAGCACAAACCAAAGGAAGAACTATGCCAAGCAGACAGACCTCTAGCCCGGGTTCCCCAGTCAGGGTCAGTGCAAGGATCTCAGGAGGAATGACCGCTAGAGGGGAAAGCAGCTTGGGCCGCAAGGCGTATGCGCGGCTACTTGAGATCGACAATAGGGAGTAGAAGAGAAGGCGGGAGGATCCGATCACCTTCACTAGTGATGACCTTAGGGGGGTCCAAACCCCACATGATGACACCCTTGTGATAATAGCCGAGGTGGCAAACTTCGAAGTCCAGTGCATCCTAGTAGACATGGAAAGCTCGACTGACATTCTCTTCGAGGAAGCCTTCGAACAACTCAGCATCATCAAGGATTGCCTCACCCCAGTCAACACTCCCCTGTTGGGTTTCTCTGGAGAATCCCTCATGCCAAAAGGTAAGATCACCCTGCCCCTTCTGATTGGAGATGGTGACATCACCACCACGGTGATGGTTGACTTCATTGTCGCTCGGTGCCTCAAATCCTATAACGCCATTATCGGATGGCCAACCCTAAATGCTTTGTGGGCCTCTGTTTCCATGTTCCACCTAGCAATGAAGTTCTCGACCCCATACGAAGTGGGGGTAGCACATGGAGACCAGAGCGCAACACAAATGCTACCATACGGCCTACCGAGGAAAGTGCCAAGCCGTAGAGACACTGACAACTGAGAGCATAGACCTGTGAGATGAGCTGAAGATGTAGCACAACCAGCCTGTCGAAGACCTCATACAAGTGTTTCTCTCCAATTAAGACCCCGAAAATACGGTCTAGGTCGAATACATCTTAGAAGACCGCCGTCAGGAAGAACTTGTGCGGTTGCTAAAGGACAACGCCGACGTATTCGCCTGGTCAGTGGCCGACATGCCGGGGATCAACCCCAAGGTCATCTTCCATCGCTTGAATGCTGACCCGTGCTACCAACCCATTAGGCAGAAGAAAAGAAGCTTCACCATAGAACGGTGGCAGGTGATCAATGAAGAGGTCCAAAAGCTGCTCAACGTCGGCTTTATCTGAGAAGTGAAGTACCCGAACTGATTGGCGAATGTCGTAATGGTGAAGAAGGCAAATGGGAAGTGGAGAATCTGCGTCGACTTCACCGACCTGAACAAAGCCTGTCCCAAAGACAGCTTCCCCCTGTCAAGGATCGACTAACTCGTCGATGCAACGGCAAGGCACGAACTCCTAAGCTTCATGGATGTATTCTCATGCTAAAATCAGATCCAGATGCATCTGGACGACCAAGAGAAGACCGCCTTCATTATCGACCGAGGGCTCTACTGCTACAAAGCGATGCCCTTCGGCCTCAAGAAAGCCGACACTACCTATCGACGGCTGGTGAACCAGGTGTTTAAAGATCAGCTCAATCGCAACATGGAGGCATATGTGGATGACATGCTAGTCAAAAGCAAGAAGGTCAAGCACCATCTAGCCAACCTCCAAGAAGTCTTCGACACCCTTAAGAAGTATCGAATAAAGCAGAACTCGACGAAGTATGCCTTCGGGGTTGGCTCCAGAAAATTCCTGGGGTCAAAAGCAAGAAGTATCGAATGAAGCCAATCCAAAAAATATCAAGGCCATCCTCGACATGCAGTCACCCCGAACCTACAAAGAAGTGTAATGCCTTATCGGATCGATAGCTGTCCTTAGCAAGTTCATGTCAAACTCTGTAGACCGATGTCTGCCCTCCTTCAAGGCCTTGAAAAGGATGAAGGACTTCCAATGGACCGAAGAATGCAAATGGTCCTTCCAAGAGCTGAAGAGGTACTTGAGTTCACCACCTCTACTCACAAAGCCAAGTTTTCGGGATGAGCTACTACTCTATCTCTTGGCTGGAGATGAGTTGGTCAACTTAGTACTAGTAAAGGAGGAAGACCGGGTACAAAGGTCGATCTACTACACTGGCAAGGTCCTCAATGGCGCAAAAACACGGTACTCAAATCTAGAGAAGGCCGCCCTAGCCCTAGTCACCTCGGAAAGAAAGCTCAGGCCATACTTCCAAGCCCATAGTGTCCGGGTGCTTACCGATCAACCTTTCAAACAAGTATTGTAGAGGCCGGAAGCATCCAACCTCCTAGTCAAATGGAGCATGGAATTGAGTGAGTTCGACATTGACTGTGCACCTTGGCCCGCCATCAAAACCCAGGCCTTGGCCGATTCCCCTACTGAATGCACCTTCACGACACAGAATCCAGTTGCAACACTACTAGTATGGACCCTTCACGTGGACGATTCCTCCAACCAACAAGGCAGCGGGGCCAGCCTCATCCTCCTCAGCCTGGACAACATGGTACTAGAGCATGCCCTCAGGTTTGAATTCAAAGCATCCAACAATGAAGCTGAGTACAAAGCCCTAGTTGTCGAACTTCGGCTCACCCTAGATCCTGGTGCTCGGCGAGTCAAAGCATTCAATGATTCGCAGTTGGTGGTCAACAAGATCCTCGGACACTTTGAGATAAAGACACCAACTATGGTGAGCTACTTGCAAAGGGTGCAAGTGATCATCCAATGGCTCAAGCACTTCACCATCCAGCAGATCCCTCGAGTTGAGAACATACAAGCGGGCGCACTCTCAAAGCTCGCTAGCTCACCATAGACCGCCCTCAACCAAGCAGTCTGGGTCGATACTTTGGCCCAGCCTAGCATCTTTCCAATCACCTTCTTCATCCTCCCTATTCAGCACGGCCCATCCTGGATGGACCCCATAACACAATACCTTCAGGATGACACATTACCAAAAAACCGAGCGGAAGCCAAAAGACTTGTGAATAGGTCGGCTTGATATTGCCTCATCCAGGGACAGCTCTACTGCCGGTCACACACTCTCCCCTACCTGAGGTGTCTCCCCCCTTCCGAGGCCAACTACGTCATCAGGGAGATAAACAAAGGTATCTGCGGAGATCACCTCAGTGCCTGAACCCTAGCTCACAAGGAATTTCGACAAGGCTACTTTTGGCCGACCATGAAGCAAGATGCAACCCAGCTCATCAAAAAGTGTGACTACTATCAGAGGCACTCCAACCTTAATCATCAGCCAACGGTCCCCCTGAAGCCGATCATAAGTTCGTGGCCCTTTGCTCAGTGGGGAATGGACATCCTCAGACCTTTCCCCACCGCGGTCGGGCAAAAGAAGTTCCTCCTTGTTGCAAAGGATTACTTCACCAAGTGGGTGAAGGCCGAAGCCTTGGCATGCATTATCGCACAAAATGCCCAAAACTTCGTATGGGAAGGAATTGCTTGTTGCTTTGGCATCCCTTCAGTTCTCATCAGTCATCACTGACAATGACACCTAGTTCACAGATCGCAAGTTCGAGGCTTTCTACGCCAACCTGAAGATCGATCACTAGACTACAGCCGTTCACCAACCTTAGAGCAATGGACAGACTGAAGTGACCAACCGAACCCTATTACATGGCCTGAAAACCAGACTTGACAGAGCCAAGGGAAGGTGGGACGAGAAGCTACCAAGCATTCTCTAAGCGTATAGGACCACACCGCAGACAGTTACCGAAGAGACACCATATGGGTCTAAAGCCATGATCCCCATAGAGATAGGCTCATCAACTCTTCGAACCGAGTTCTACGACGACGAGCGGAACAACGAGGACCTCCGTGCAGAGCTCAACCTAGTGGAGGAAGCACATGACCGAGCATACCTCAAGATGGCAACACAACAGCACTGGATGGCCAAGTACTACGACTCCAAAATCCGAAGAAGAGAGTTCAAGACCGGTGACAACATCCTTTGCATAGTCATAGGACCTGCACCAAGAGAAAGAAAGCTTGGACCAAATTGGGAAGAACCATACAGAGTAACTAGAGTCATCGGACCTGGTACCTATATGTTGGAAGACCTCGACAGAAACTCCATACCAAGGAGTTGGAATACCGGGAATTTGAGGAAGTACTATCAGTAATCTATAGCAATAAATATATCATTTTCTACATTCAACTGTTTAGCACACACTGCACACCATACACCGCACAATACACATTGCATAGTGTACACCGCAACACACACCCCCAATCGAACTTTAATGGCTAAGGCATATGCGCACTGCTAACTCAGCCAATCCACAATGACCAGAGCCCACAACATATAGTCGTGTAACGATTTGGCAGCACACAACCGACCAAGTCAACCAGCTGACTCGGTCAACCAAGGCCAGAGCCTGAAGTGGGAATGACGCCCCTGCCTCCTAAGGCTAAAGGGTGGCAATCGAACTCCGCACACCTAGCTGATGAACCATTAGGTCAAAGCTAGCTGAGAAATGGCCAACCCAATAAGAGCGTAAGGCTCCCCGAGACCAGGTGCCACTGACCATTCCCGATGCGATGAAAGCTCGGAAGCACCTTGGCCAACAAAACTCGAAGACTGGGATGTCAAGATCTCTACTACCCTAGACCTGGCTAGAATAAGATTGTGGTCTACTACTAATCCGCTCATTTAAGTTCAAAAAAAAAAGAAAAAAGGGGAAGAGAAGGAAACACGACTCAAAACAACATGTGCTTTTCATTAAAAACAAAAATAGTTACAACTAAAAAGGTTCGACATACCGAGCCATGTACATCTCAACAACAACAACAAAAAAATGAAGGAAAAAGCATAGACAACTACGGTAGCAAGCAGGCACGTCATTCCCTGGCCAGACGCTCCTCGACCTCCTTGGGCACCTCGATGATAGCAATGTCGTCCTTAGTAGGTGTAGGAGGATCATATGGGCCTAAACCTTGTACAACCGTAGCAACCTCGGGAAGCCGGCGCAAAATCCTTTCGCAGTAGAAATGGAATCCTTCTGCTCAAGAGTGTGCGACGAAGTCATCCAACACTTCCTGATAGGCTGCCAAGGCCTTAAACTTGGAGATCACCTCCTCCTCTTCTCGGGCCACCCTCTCATCGACCTCCTTCTTTAGTGCCTCTTGCTCTCCCTTCAGCTCTGAGACATGGCTCTTCAACTTACGAGCGGTATCGCTCCGTTCGTCAATACCATGCTTCAACTCAGCCAACTGAGCTTTCGAGCGCTCTACCTCGGCCTACCTCGCCTCATAAAGGCATCGCACCATCCAAAGGCAATCAACCACGGCAACTGTTGAGCAAGCATTCTACAAAAAAGATCAACTATCAACACAACAGAAGTAATCAACCAAGGCAAAAGTAACCAAAGAAGCAAGAAGACTTACCACCGCGGCCTGGCGCAGGTGCGTGTTCTCCAGAAAACTGCTCAAAGACCTGACAAGATCGTGCCTAATGGTTAGCGTTAGCAAACTCTGGACCAGCTGCTTGGGGATGCCTTCTGTCTTAGGCCCGTCCTCGGGTCGAACATCCCACCGCCGCATGTACATAGTGGGGTTGCCACCCTTTGGCCCATTCTCTCGCAGGGGAGGAGAGTGGATGGATTGAGCACCCTCCTCCGGGTTGACCACCACCACCTCCTCGACCACTCTTGGCCTCTTCTACCATTGGGGAGTGCGTTCAGAAAACCATGGTTGCGCTTCATCAGACCAAGGCTCAGTCCCCTGGGCCCTTCCAGACCGTGCCCTCTCTATCGCGGCCCTCATCTGATGTGCCATCTCTTCGCGATTGGCCATCTCAACACCTGCACAAGGCAAATGACACATCAGTACCAAGTAGAAGAGCTCGGAAAAAGAAAATCAAATATGTCAACATGATAAACAGACTGGCCGCCTCACTCATCAGCCCGGTACAGATCAACATCGAGAAGGATGTGTATTCCATCACGTCAACCTCCTCGATCATTCTTATTGATGCCCTCTCCTCCTCGGTGATTTGGGTCTCACTGGGTGCATTTAGCTTAATCCTCGGCTTCTGAAGCTCGACTGGTAGAGGCGAGCCTCCAGGACAGCGCACAAAGAAGAATTCCGCCTTCCAGCATTTCACTGAAGATGGGGCCTCGACCAACACCTTAATGAGCTACCAAGCCGCAAAGTAGTAATACCCCTGCTGGTGATGCTTCAGTTGGAGAAAGTAGGTGATCATCCACATGGTGATCTCAAGGCCGTGGACAAAGCAATAGGAAAGAAGGCCAACTACAAACCTAAAGGAGTTTGGCCTCCCACTCAGTAGGGTGATCATCCACAGGGTGATCTCAGCCTCGCCCTCCCACTCAGCAACCCACTCAGGATCGAAGACCTTAAACTCCTCAGCCTCGGCCCCCTAGCCGTTGGCCTCTCAAGTATTGAGCGCGACAGCCTCGATGAGAGACCCCAACTCGGACTCACTATGGGAAGAAGAGGAAGAGAGAGAAGAGGAAGTAGAAGAAGAGGAAGAAGAGCGGGAGAAGTCAGTGGATGAGGAAGACATCTTACCGAACTTTACGAAGCTTAGACCACGGAACGCCGCCCTCTGACAGCTTAGGAAGACAAAACAATGCCACCGCCCTTCGCACGTGTGTAGCCTCGGGGAAATGAAATGACGCTCCTATTGATCCATCTCGGAAATGGTACGAGCGTCAAGCCAGCTGGTTCACCTAGAAAACCGGTTCAACTTCGAGTCCCTCAGCCCAAATAGCACGCTTAACCAAATTTCAAGTTCAAGTTCCTCAACCGAAAACTGAAGAGCTCTTCTACGCCACACCGCGGCCGAGCACTACACTCCTCGACTTCGGAATTGGGGGAGTGGTGTATGGGTCATGGTTGAACTAGCCCCGGGTGCCACATGTCACATATGTGGCTGCCTTGTCACTTCAGCCATGCCGGCACCATGTCATCGGATAAGCATGACTAAGATAGGAGAGAATCATATGGATAAGGAGGACAGCTCCGTCGGGGATTTGGTTTTATTCCGAACACCTTGGCGAACAACTTCATCCCAAAAACCCCGAAAGCCTCACCCGAATTGGACACGGATCTTCGGCTATAAGTAGGTAATCTTTGCTCAAGGTAAAGGACTTTTGACTCTCTAGCACCCATATTGTTACTTTGCTCGGACCAGCATTACTCTCAACTGCTCGGACCAACATTGCTCTCAACTGCTCAGCCCAACCACCCACTGTTCTCAACTAACTTGAGCGTTGAAGTTCCTACCTGCGGAATAACTCCTCGATCCTCTGACCACTCTTTTGGTTTTAGATCTTAAAGCACGGCTTCGTCTTTCCTCCTCGGCTTTGTCCAGTTGGCAAGATTATTTGACTGCAACTTCGGTTTGGGACACCTCAGATCGAACAACATCACTACCCATTCTCTACATTAAAATATGGTTATTGTTCCATATTGATCTTAGGAGAGAAATATTTTCTATAATAGAAATTCGACTTCCACATTCTTGGGTTGATTCAATATTTAAAAATTGCACCTTTCCACCTAGCAAGGTTTGACCTTTTTGAGCTAAGAACATCCCATTTTTCATTGTAAGCATAAGTTTTTTCAAGGTTTGGAACCAACCTGAATAGAAAGTTTCATTTTTCTCCCTTTTCAATTCTCTTTGAAGAAAGGGAGGGTGCATCAAAAGATTTTTTTTCTTTTGAAATTCTAAAAGGTAATGGAGGGAATTTCGATATTTTGTTATTTTCATCAATGTTTAAGACAATGTCAATTATCATAAAACTTACCGGTACTTTTAAGGGATTTTACAAACAAATTTATTCTATTTCCTAAAATTTAGAAGTAGTAAGGGATTTCCCCTAATACCAATGATTCTCATTTATCAACTAATTTAATTTAATATGAATAAAATATAATATTAAAGACCTATCCAATTTGTGTACAAAAAAATATCAATTTTTATTTCTATTTATTCAAGGGTAAATTTCTTAAGCATTCCTTATTGTTTAGCTAATTGACTAAATCTATCCTTACTGTTTATATATTGTCTTAAAATACCCCTACTGTTTTTGACAATTGACATTGTCGTTAAGTGCTAATGTAAAAAAATGAAATATCGAATTCGCCCTTCACTATTCTTCAAAATTTAAAAATAAAACTCAACTGATGAAAATTTTAAAGAACTGTAATCTCTTTCCCCTTTCGTCATCTACATGGTATTTCTTAGAGAAAGCCCATCAAGGAGCAAGAGACCGCCCTCCACTCCAAGCCCACCATTGCCGCTCCCATTCAAACCTTAGCACCTTCTTAAGCTGCATTTGTAAAATAGATGATAACCGATTAACACGAGAGACTCTAACGCTATGTTTGGTTTGAAGGAAAGAGTAGGGAATGGAAGGGAAATGCAGGGAAACCTATACAAGATTTGTAAAGGCTTCCCTTCCTTTCCCTACTCTTCAAATCAAACATATCCTAAGGGGACTATAACTAACAAAGAAATTAACGAAAACAAAACTCACAAGCCAAAATCAACACTTAATAATGAATTAATGGAAATAAACCAAAAAACAATTAATTTTAGAAGTGCTTATTTTAACAACCACTTAAGGTTGTTTGGTAACCCAGTTTCCAAATCACTTATTATGTTTTTTAAGCACTTATTGGGGTGGGATGTTTGGTGAGTTACTTTCCCCACAAGTGCTTATATTGACATAAATGATAATTTTAGCCTTTTCACATATAAACAATGCTTTTCACATATTATACTATACATTTTAATGAAAAATCACCACATCATGACACCTGAGAGCCCACGTGGGCCCATGTGGATCCAATTAATAGTAATAATAATAATAATAATAATAACAATAATAATAATAATAATAATAATAATAATAATAATAATAATAATAAATCAAGAATACATGTAAGCATTTAACTAATTATTCATACAAAAAATCAAGAAAAAAAATCTATAACTCACATATTTCAGCATATGTTTTGCATCATTTTTAAGAAAAAAAACACAAAAAAATTATACTCATGCATAGGAACCATCGCATAAACAATGCAAAAAAAAGAAAAAAAGTAAATATTTCGGATTTCTCACTTGAAAAATCTAAAAAAACGAATCCAGACAAATATTTACAAAAAAAACAAGAAACTAACATCAAACATGGAGGAGAGGAGTTTGGTGAACTCACCTTCGTTCGCCAACGACTAGACAATCGGGTATTGCTGGTAAGCTTGCCCAATCACAGATCTGCAAACAGGGAGAAGAGTGCCTTTTCAGGCATTAAAAAACTCAAGAAAAATGCTTCAAATCGAATAAAATAAGCAAAAAAATAGTCACAAAGGGAAAACGATAAGTTTGCAAGTTGTATTTTTGTACCATCGATCGTCGCTAGTGGACCTGCAACTGGATTCGCTGCCCTTTGCTTACTATGTTCGAATAGGAGGAGAGGGAAGAAAACCCTCGTGCGGGGGCAAAACTGGAATTAAATAAATTATTTAGAGATTGAATCGTTCCATTCGTTTTGAAAAAGCACTTCTCCAAGAAATGGTGAAAAAAAGCCACTCTCAGGTCACTTTTTTCTATAAGTACTTCTTTTCTAAAAAAGTACTTCTTAGTGACTTTTTTTACTAAACACATAAGTACTTTTTTACCACTTAATGTGTGGTCCCAACACTTAACATAAGTAATTGTTAAAGAAGTACTTTTTAGAAGTGAAATCAAATATGGTGGTAGGTGGTAGACCAATCACAAGATAACCATTGGACCACCACCATTTTCTCCTTCGGTTATTCTCATCATTGCCATTTTGGTTCTTCTACTCTGTGGTCAGATGCCAATGATTTTCTGTTTCCCACCATTACACTTCAGTCCCTCCATTTTTCCATGCCTGAAAATAACTTAATTTAAGTTAATCTCATCTCTCTCAAACTATATTAACAACGATTTAACGTAAAAAGAATAAAGTGACCAGCTAAAAAAACGGAATCAGACACGTATAGAGAGATAAGAGAGAAGAATCTCTCTGTGAGAGGTTTATATAACAACAAAACCAACGAGGCTTTTGGGGTTTGGAACAGAGGGAGCTGTGCAGATTGGCAATCAGGATGCTTCTACTCTGAGAAATTTCTTAAAGTAAACGGCAATCGTTGTACAGGTTGGCAACTGACCATATCGTAACAGATCATGCATTCGGCAGGCCCCTTGGTGAGCTTGTCTTGAATTTAATGCACAAGCTACGACACATTCAATCCCTTGGGTGCTTGATTCTTCGCTTTCCTCTGCAGATGAGAAGGCCGGGCAACATAACTTCTCCAAACCAAAATTGGAATATGAATAAAATCAAATCCAATCCAAACACAAATGCCCAAATAACCCTAGCCTTGATCTTGTTCAATATAAACCAATAGAACAAAGAAACTATTCAGTGACTAGATTCAGTTTCGAAACTAAAGAATCCAAAACGAATTGAAGTAAAATTATAGCATAAAAGAATCAATGAATTACAGTACCGGAATCTCAGAGAGAAAAAAAAAATGAATATCCAACGGTTTTCCCTCCAGCAACGATGAAGGGTGAAAGTGTAAATCCCCTTCCACAATGTGACCGGTTCTAGCGAAAATGATGTCAGAATATAACAGAAAGTTAATGATGAGAAAGGTTTTAGACAATTGTTAGAAACAATAAAAGCGAATTAATCAATTAATTAAATTATAAGATAGTTTAAGAAATTTACATTTTATTTGATTTATGAAATTACCCATTCACCCGTTTTATCAAATGAACTTTAGGCTATGTTTGATTTGAAGGAAGATGTAGAGAAGGGTAGAAAAATCTTTACGACCCTTGTATTGTTTTTCTTATCTTTTCCTTTCTTTTCCTATCTTTTACTTCAAACCAAACATAGCCTTAGAGTTTAAAAGACGGATACCCAGACGAAAAAGCGGTCCCGGATCGGTTTTTAAAAGACAGACGCAGACCCAAACCATTTGGTGTATTAACCCAGTGCAACTGTGCAAGCGGGAGCGGGCATTTTAGAATCTTTCCATCGGAACGGTTACCGAGGCTGTGGTTTATACCTTCCAGCAGAGGAAGGAGAGGATTATGGAGTCCACTTCCAAGTCTTCCGGCCCTGCCACTAAGCGACCTTCAAAACGCCTGCTATTTGATAGGCGTTACGGTTGGGTGTACTCTCTCTCTCTCTCTCTCTCTGCTTCGTAGGGAGTTCTCCGAACCATATAATTGTTGTATTCAGTTATGTGTTTATCTTTTCTGTGTAGGGTGGATGACTGGAAAGATCCATCTGAAGAAGCTTTGGCCGGCGGTAGAGGAATGTCAGTTTCTTCCCTATTTCTTTTGAAGTATTTGATATTTTGAATTTCCTTTTATCTTTTGCTTGTATTTGTAGTATTTATTAAGTTTTTGTATCTTTTTATTTGATCAAAATGTTTTCTTACTTTAGGTTCTGCATTTTGCCTCTTGCAAAGGGATTGATAAAGCTGGGCTCGCAATCGGTAGAGTTATTTATTCATTAGTTTAATTATTTTCCAACCTTTCTCTGTTTTTTAATGGACTCGTTTTTCTTTCAAAATTTATGCTTTTCTATTGGGATTTATGTGATTCCATATGTTTTAGTTTCTGTATTTATGGCAGAGACCTGTGTTATGCATGGGAAGGTGTTCCTATGATGATTGTATAGTAAAAACAAATGAAAACCTAATAAAATTATACCTTTTGGGGCCTGTAGGCCTAGATATTCGAACTCTTAGACCATGAAGATGAGGTTTGCTCTCTAAGCTCCGTTTTTAATCAGCACCTTTGTCTAACAAGTTGCATGCCTTCAATCCAATTGAGGAACGACTAAATGTATAGGTCCTGTGTAGGTTAGTTCCAACTGGACCCAACAGTGCCATACATGTGGTGTGCTAACAAATTCTGTTGAAAGTTTAGAGAACATTTGAAGGTTAAAATTTTTAAACCATATACATAGGAGATTACCATGATTCACTGGTGGACCATTTGTTGTCTGTATCAGTAGATGAAAGAGTTTCATGTTATTTTTGGTTGAGGATACAAGCATGAATGAATCTTTGACTCTTAGTGTTATGGAAGGAGTAGGAAATGAAAGAGAAGAGGAAGGATTTAATTCTGAATTAACATGGAATCCTGTTAAAATAATAAAATAAAAATGAAGGATAAACAACTTACAGAACGTGGTACTCCTTGTTGCTAGTGGGAAACCAAGTAGTACTTGACACCAATTGAGAAGGAAGAAGAAAAATCGATAAAAGAAAGAATTAAGGCAATATTAGGAATAGGACCCAATTATATTCTATTTGCCTGTTTTATCAACTTTTAAGCAGTAAAAGGACAATAATGCCCTTAATACACTATAGCTGATGCACACTGTGTAATGTGGATTCATTACATTAGACAACACCTCCAAGCATGGTTCACAATTTTGATATCAATGGACATTTTTCCATATAGAAATGGAGAAATTTTGGAGATATTTCGTCAATCTCACAAAGATATTTGGAAAATCTAAAAAATCAGAAAAGATTTCTAGAAACGTGGAATTAGTTAATAAACTTTCAAAGAATCATTAGAATGAATATAATTGCATATTTAAGGTTCAAAACCATAGCAAATAATTGTATAAATCAAGTAAGAAAAAATTGAAGACTGTAGTAGGTATCTTTTTCTTTGTCTCCTTTTTGGTCTTTTAGCTATATTCTCTTCATTAAATATGTTAATTACTTGGCACTTTGACTTTTTTCTTTTATATATATATATGTTGTGATTAGTTTGAGAATACTCTTTTGTAGTTATATGCATTTGACTGTTTCTTTTTGAATTATAATGACTTAGTAAGTGAATAATATCAAAGTAGCAAGCCAATTATCCAATCACCAATTCCTCATGATCCTTTTAAGAAAATATTTTAAAAAAAGTAGAATAATTTTAACGAAATATCGAAAAGTTTTAATATTCTAAAGTTTTAAACTTTAAATATATAGTCTATCAATGAAATCTGAAATATCGCTTACATGTTGGCAAAATATTGGGGATATTTGGAAAAACAATCTTGGATTTTCAGATATGTACTGTGGAAAATGTTCTCTAATTTGAATTTTGGTCTGGAAGCGAGTGATGTCTTGTCACCTCCTGATGTAGCTTCCTGATGTAACTTCTTTGTCTCTTCAATAATTTTTTATTTATTTTTTTTTACTTGTCAAAATAATATTTGGAAAAAAAATTCCTGCAAAATTTTGTATCCCCACCTTGCAAAATGAGGATATTTGGCCAATATCACTGGTGTTGCAAACCATGCCCCCAAGCTAGTTAATAGATATCTTCACAAATGAGAAACAGATCTTTTTGTCTTTTTTGATAAGTAGTTCAGATTTTATTACAAGAAGAGAATGGTTTACAAGAGACCCTGAGAATGGTAGGAGATCTACTACTCCCATGAACTGGTCCCCATTTTGCATCATTGAAATTTTATTTGAATATCCCTAGTCAGCCACTTAAACTTTCTCATTTCATTTTTAAAGGACCACAAGATTCCCATAAGTAACCTTTTCATGAATTTTTTTTTTTTGATCAATAACTGAAACAACTTTATTAAATTAAAGATAAGGTGAAAGAGGTACAAAGGAGGGAGAGATAAACTCTCTTAACTCTCCCATAAAAGAACCACAATTACAACAAAGCCCAAAACAATCGATTCCTTCCCACCCCTTGTTTGGCTAATGTATCAGAAAAGGAATTAGCCTCTCTTTTTACCCATTGAAAAGATACCTCCATTTATTGTAATAACTATCTAATTCTCCTCTTCTCAAAAATGTAGCTCCACCACCCAACATCCTCTTCCTTTGCAGCCAATTTATAACCAGCTTTGAGTCCACTTCAATTACCAATTGCGAATTTGTAAATCCTTAGCTTTCTGAATTACTTCCATGATAGCTAAAACTTCAGCCCTCAAGGAATCACCTTCCCCAATTGGACCCAAGTAAAATGCAACAATACTACCTTCATCGTTTCTGAAGACTCCTCCAGTTCTTGATGGACCTGGATTTCTTTTACTACTACCATCAAAATTTAGCTTTATACGAAGAGTAGACTCTGCTGGGGTACGACAGCTGATACCTAGCTTAGGCGTCTCAGCTAGTCTCCCTTGCATTGATCCATTGTGTTAGCCGGCGAGAGTGGGCATGCTTTCATCGCTTCCGTGCTCCTAGTTGGCCATTGAGGAACGTGATGCCCTACGGGGAAAACATTGGGTGAAGATGGTTGGCTAGGTAGTGCAGTTGAGGTCGTTAGCATAGCTTGCCTTGGCCAGACTGGGGAAGAACCAGTCTTAGGACAGGAACGAGTGTACTTGTGACAGTATGAGAGTCACCTTCATAGGAGCAGAGTCAAATACTTATTTCCACTTTATCAATTCGCTGGAGGCACCACTCACCTTCATAGGATGCTCTAGACGAAATGGGATTTAGAGGGTCTTTAGCAATTTTCCGGATAATCCCAGCGAGTCTTGTTTTCATCATGAATCTATTGGCCCCCAACCTCATGACTTTAGTTTTTGGGCCTTATCCAACTCATTAGCCACTCATCCTTTGTCTTCCTCAGACATGGTCGAGCTTGGAGAAGGAGGAGCTTCAGCAGGAGAACTAAGAGAAGGGAGGGCTTTATCCAAGGTCATTGAGTTTTCTCAACCGGATAAAGACAGGTTCTTGTGGTGTATTGCAAGATTCATTAATGTGAAAGAGGAGAGATCAAAAGAAAAGGGGATGTAGGAATAGACACTCGTATTAGTTGTGCAAGCGGAAACATCAACAAGGAAGGGAGTAGTAGATCACGTTCAGGAGGAAATATGAGAGTAGAAATAGTTCAGAGTTAGCATACGAATTTCCAAAAGAAGATGACAAGGCAAGAGAAGATGATCTTAAAAAGATGGAAAAGACAACAGGAGAAATAGAAGGGGAAGGAAGGCAGAACAGTTCGGGGAAGGAGATACTTGGAGGAGGGGGAAAGGGGGAAAACATTCAAATAGGGCCTGAGTTGGAGGACACTGAACTCAAGAACGTTAGTGAAACAGTAGAGAAGAAGTCTAAGCTGTACTACAAGGAGCAGAAAGTGCAAAAGAGACGGTAGTGGAGCATTTAATTCATAGTTGTCAAAGCGACGCCTAGGCGACAAGGCACCCTTGCAGTCTTGCCTTGCCTAATCGCCAAGCAGTTTTCTATAGCGTGTTATAACAAACTTTTATATTCTTAATCTTTTGTGGTTATAATTATAAAATAGACATTTTTAAACTAAAATATTCATTTTGTGTATTTATATACTAATTTATTTTTGTTATTTTCTTATTTGTTAGGGTTTAATCAACACAAACATTGCTAAATGCTGTATTGAACCCTCAAAGACTTCAAAACCTTAACGAATAAGTAAGAAAGAACATAAAATGTTGTCCAATCAACACATTTTCTTCTTTTTCTTTACTAATTTTGTGTTTTTATATACTATTTTCTTCTTTTTCTTCTTTTCTTTTCTTTTCTTCTTTTCCTATAACAGAAATAGGGGTTAAGCCCCTATATTTTTCGAATTTTCTTTTCTTTCTTCTTTTTCTTCTCATGAATATGTTGATTTTCTATACTTTAACATGAAGTTTATACTTTTCTTATGAAAATTATGGATATTTATTAAGGAAATATGATCATGGATCCTAGGGAACTACCCTAGGATACTTGAAAAAAATCCATTGCCTAGCGACACCTAGGTGCCCCCTGTTGCCGAGCCTTGCCTTGGCGCCTTGAAAACTATGATTTGATTGAAGGTGGCTCCAAATTGGTTATTGGATGGCTAAAAGAGCCGGAGATGGCAGCCTGGCCCTATAGGGGGGCCTTGAGAAGATTTAAATGGTTAATATCAAATATCTCAGTTACAGTTCAATAGGAAAGAAGGTCGGCAAATGGTCTGGCAGATTCTCTAGCTAGACAAGGTTTTGGAGATTCAATCCAGGCTGAAATTATGGCTCTCTTACATGGATTGAGGCTTGCAGTACAACTCGGAATAAGGGAATTGGAAGTTGAAGGAGATATGCAGTTAGTCATTTCTTGGTCCAAGAATTTCAGCTCGACTCCTTGGAAATATAGACATGTTTTCAAGGAAATTGACATCCTAGTAAAGAGATTCAATTCTACTTTTGGTTGGATAAGAAGGACTGCAAATGGGTTGGCAGATGTTCTGACAAAGCAAGGAGATGACAAACCTAGTTCGTTTTGGGCAAAGTTGTAACTTGGTGTACTTTGGGCTGTTGGGAACCTATTAGCTTCTTTCGAACTTTTGTTGTAATAGTGGCTTGAAAGTTTTGGGGATGACATTCCTGTCATCAAATTGTATTAATTATTGCTTGAATAAATTCTAATAAAATAAATTATCTTTCGTTGATAAAAAAATGGCAATTCACTTCAATATGTTTGGTACATTCATGAAAAACAGGATTGGAAGCTATCTTGATGGCATTCATGTTGTCAGCAAAAAGAGGAATTGAGGATGAATGATCAATGGCCTCATCATGGAGGAGATTTTTGAGCCACGCAATTTCATTGCATACAAAGGACATTGCACAATACTCTGCTTTTGTGGACGGCTTGGACACAATTTGTTGTTTCTTACATTTCCAGGAGATTAGAGAATTGAGGAAAATGCACCACCCAGTAGAAGAGCGGCATGTGTAAGGGAGCCATGCCAATCAACATCAGCACATGCTCCAAGTAGAGAAGTAGGCGAGGATGGGAAAAGTAGACTATGAGTTATTGTTCCCCGTACATAACAAATGATCCGAAGAATGACTGAAAAATGGGGTTGTCGAGGAGTAAAAACAAACTGTCTGACTAGTTGAACAACATAAGAGACATCCGATCTAGTCATAGTTAGGTAGATGAGGCTGCCCACAAATTGCCGATACAGAGTGGCATTAGGGAGAAACTCACCAGGATCCTTGCTTAACTTCAAGTTAAGTTCTAAAGGAGTGTTAACTTGCTTAGAGTCTGTAAGATGGGCCATCTGCACAAGATAGGAAGCATACTTTTGTTGGTTGACAAAATACCCTTGAGATGAGCTTTTAATTTCTAAACTCAAAAAATAAGTGACTGGCTCAAGATCTTTCATTTTGAAGGTGTTACTAAGAAGGACCTTCAATTTATCAATCTCATCCACATCAATCCCAGAGATTAGGATATCATCCACATATACCAAAAGATGAGTCAATCCTTGGGTTCTCTTGAGGGTGAAAAGAGAATAATTGGAAGTACTTTGTTGAAAACCAACTTCTAGAACAATTGAACAGAAACGCTCAAACCAAGCTTGGGGAGCTTGTTTGAGCCCATAAAGAGATTTCTTTAGTTTGCATACCAAGCGGGAATCATCACAGTACCCAAGGGGAGGTTTCATATATACAGCCTCCTATAAGAGTCCATGAATAAAAGCATTTCTAAAATCCATCTGATCCACTGTCTAATAGCAAGGATGGCCAAAAGAAGACAAATTATAGTCATCTTGGCCATAGGAGTAAAAATTTCATCATATTTAATGTCATACTCTTGTTTGTACCCTTGTACAACCAGACGAGCTTTGTATCTATCCAGAGTGTCATCGTATTTGAGTTTTGCTAAATAAACCCATCTACTACCAATGATAGATACATCTAGAGGAGATCTGGACGGTGAATTCAGATCTTTTCAGAGGTGTCTCAGTCAACGACCTCAATAGAGATGCTTACCCTTTCTTATTTCTCCCTCACCCCCATCAATCACCCTTCAGGTTTCCTGAACCCATCAGTGAAGGTGAGATGATATTAAATTTTGATGGAAGTGCTTTAGGTAATCCCGGATTAGCTGGTATTGGAGGAACATTAAGGGATGAAAGGGGCAACATCTGTTGGACTTTAAGCAGTCCAATAGGCATGGCAGATTCCACAAAGGCTGAAGTAATGGCTGCCCTCACGGAAATCAGAATAATAAAAACCTTGGGAATTCAAAATATAACAATTGCAGGTGATTCAGCAAATACTATAAAATGGTTAAGAGACAAAGAGGGGGGGGGGGGGGCTTGGAGATTAAGTCACTATTTAGAAGAGGCCAGGGGCTCCTTGGACTGCCTAAATGTAAAGTTAGTTTGGATTCCTAGGGAACACAATCATACAGCAGATGGCTTAGCTAAATGTGGTGTATTCTTAGAGCAGCTATATAAGCGACTAGCTTCCTCCATTGTAGTTTGTAGGGGTTCTTCCCCTGCTTTTTACATCTTCTCATGTACCTCTTTTTTATTAATGAATCTTGGTTAACTTTTTTCAAAAAAAAAAAAAAAACAAGGTCCCAAGTGTCATTTTCCATTAAGGCTTGAATTTCTGCATTCATAGCATCTTGCCAATGCTTAACAACCACGGCTTGGTGATAAGACTTTGGAATGTTTATAGAGGACAAAACAACAGACAAGGAGCTATGGTTGGGGCAAAAACCATAGCGGTCAAAAGGACAAGAAGTATGGATGGAGCAACATAAGGAAACAGGAGGGGATGAATCAACAGAAGGAGAACTTACAGTGGAGGTAGTGGGAGGAGGATGCACAGGCTCTAGTGCTGAAGATGGAGGGAACATAGGTGTGGAAGGAACTGGATGCTTCCTATGATAAACCTGCAACTGTTAAGGTTGCAGTGGTGCTTTGGACAGTTTGGGAGGAAAGGAGTTCAAGAATTTTTGAAGATAAAGAAGTAAGGAAGCTCTAGTAGAGGTCAATGTAGTGAGAATGGGCCGAATAGGCCTTAGTGTTCTTTATTTCTTTTAAGTAGTATTTAAAAGTTACGTTTCTTAGTTATGGGCCTTCTTTTATTTCTTTAGTTATTTCTTTAGTGCTGGCCGCCCCATTAAGGGCATCCAAGTAATTGTACTCAGACGTAGAATTATTAATAAAAGTGATGAAAGGGGGATAGAGAGAGAGGTTCGAATTCTTCTTTTCTCTTCCCTCCTTTTCTTCTTCCACAGCCCATTGTTGAAACTTCTTTCTTCTCTTTCTCTATTTTCTTCTTTTCCTGCATTATCTGAATTACTGTAGGTGTAATTTTCAACTGTCATARCTCTAAGAGAGGCACATTGGGCTAAAAGTCAGAAACCTTTCTGCTTTATTGTCCAGAAGACAGAAAATAGTTGAGTGGTCACCCCCAAACTGTGGTTGGAAGAAATTGAACTTTGATAGGCTGTCAAAAGGGGAAGGAGGTGACATGGTACTTAAGAAATGAATTCAGGCGATTTAAATGGCTGTCAAAAGGCATGCCAATCCAAGTTAAATGGGTTAGGAGAACTGCCAATGGTCTCGCAGATGGTTTAGCTAAGCAAGGGGTACAAAGACTTTCCTTGTATTGGGCTCAATTTTCATTCTTGGCTTGGGTCAGCTTTACTGAACTCGTGCTTTTCTTTTCTCCACAACCTCTTGTTGTAATTCTATTTTCTATTATTAATGAAATCGTTTCTGTGTTTCTGATCAGAAAAAAAACAAGTCAGATCATATCATTGGACCCCACCAAAAAACTATAAAATAACAAAACTACCCTTTCTGTTCAATTCAGTCCAAATCCCAAGTACCATCATTATGCCATATCAGGACTTGTTGTGAGGCCCTCTTTCTATAATAAGTCTTCAAGGGTGCTGATTGATTCCTATCACTCTTCTTCAACCTTGTGATTTATAACAGGTCTCCTTGGTATGTCATGATTTCTTGCAATAGAAAAACAGAGATGCCTTTACTGTCACCATGTGATCAAGCTTCTTGTTGCTAGTTTTACTATT